>JAPEIX020161625.1:0-15770 GCA_026122405.2 Zoanthus sansibaricus
TCTTGTTCATGATCAAATGAGCGCTGAAGCTTGATATATTTTCAGATGTCTTCTACTATACAATATTAATATCAATAATAATAATAATAATAATAATAATAATAATAATAATTCAAAATGGCAATAATCATATTAATAATAATGATAGACAATCTAATTTCAATGATTGGTTTATAACGTCATTTCTTAAAACCGTGTAACGTAAGTTTTGTCTTAATACCTTCCCATTCTTAAGATATTGTTGTTTGCAAATATTGATATAATTATCAAACGTACCTTTGAATTCGTGGAAACAATTCAGATATTCTTCTGGTGAAATATACATTCCAAGATTGAGATAACTGAAACCGTTTTGCTCAAAGCTAGTGCTAACTTCTCGGAGTAGCTTCCCAGAAAGATAATCGTCCCATAGACTTTCCAAAGAATTTAGATCAGGGCAACTCACGTTCAACTTTAAACCTGTTTGTGAAATGCAAAGTGTAACTTTATAAGCAGCCTTGTCAGCTTCAATTTTTATTTTGCATTGCTTCCCTCCATTTACAATTTGTTCCAGTGCTTCGCTGTGGCCCAAAGATGTATCATCTTTACAGAAAAGATCAATTGATACATGTCCTGTGTGAGTAAAGGAAATGTTTTTAAGTATTAGTTATTTAAGTTATTTAGTAAAATTAGTCTGTTAAAGTGAACATTTTCTGGGCCAGATATTTTTTAATCCATGTTGTTATTTCCTATCTTCTATAGCTTGCTTTGAGCTGGAAGTTTTAGTTTAACTTGTTATTTGTTGGTAAAACTGGACAGATTTTTGTAAGCATCACAAACTAAGGTATATTATGTTTTGGATTTTATCCTAATCCAGGATTAAAGTAATCGAAGTTTGTTCGAACCAGGCCCTATACGATAAACAAAACGCCAATCAATAAAATGCTTGTAATACAAAAGTGATTTTCACTGTTGTTCAAACAACTGATTTTAGACTCGGAAATATAGATATTGTGAAAATATCCTGGTTTTTACATGTTGCTAGCAATCAAGTTTGAGCTAGCAGCCGCCATTTTTTAGCTTTTGAAGCAAGATTTTGTATAAGTTAAGGAAAATACCAGATAACGCATTAAACAATAGAATTTTTAAAAGCAGTGATAACAAACATTTAACTTCCGAAATTCACGATCATTTGTTAATTGGTTTTTGAGCACCAATCAAATACCCTCGGGAGTAGTGGCTTGCTTCTAGTTTTCCAAATGAACAAATCAATATTTCATTTGTAGAAAACATAAAACTGTGCTTTAATTTATCGAAAATGAAATGCAAGCAGCAGTAAACACATTGGTTTTAATCATAAGCTGACGTTTCGCATGTTACAACATACATTAATAAAAGTGAGAAACCGTTAAAATATTGAAATTCAATAAAAAACCGACAGTCTCGAGAACCGAAACTCGTAAAGGTCAACGCTTTCGATAATTCAATTCAAATGGGACTCATTCACCCCTCGTAGATACAAGATTAATCTAATTCGCTCACTCGCCTACCGTCACTTTAGAATTTGCTCTTCCCCTGAACTACCTCAATCTGATCTCAACGAGTAACGCAAGCTTTTGTTACAAAATGGTTACCCTTTAGGAAAGTATTCATTATAATATAATATCAACGATGTTCTAAAGAGTAACAACTATAAACATGAGAGAACCGTTTCTACAGTTCCAAAGAAAGACTGAATAATTTATTTACCTTATTTAGGTTCTCAAGCAACGAAATCGCTAAACGCATTAAATCTCGTGTTTGTAACTTTTACTCCTTTGTTAGCCTTGAAGTTGTTGTTCATAAGGGTTCTTGTCTTAAATAAAAAAATTATAAGGATAGATTGAATCGCTCGCAAAGATCTAATATAATCTACTTGGCAGATTGCTGGGATTGTGCCGAATTCTTTATAGGGAAAACTAAGAGACGAGAGAAAATCTGAACATTTTAAAGCCGTCACTTATAATGAAAATACGTCTGCTATTCCTGACTACGTCGAAATCACTGGTCATAACATCAAATGGGATCATTTAGATATCCTTGCATCTGGAAAAACAGATCTGCACTGTAAAGTTAAAGAAACATTATTTTACAGAAACTTAAACCATCTCTTAATGTCAATACTTCTAGTGACAAACTGTCACTTTACTCATATAGTTTTGTTTTGTTGAATTTTCAGTTCCATTCCACTAGCTTTTTTATTGCTTGTATTTGAATTTCAAAATTGATTTAAACAGACACATTCCGTTTCGCGCAAATTCTCATTTGGAAAAATTTAAAAAAAAATTGCTAAACTTTTGCTTGCTACACAATTAATGGGACTTTTGAAATGAAAGCTCTTTATTAAAACAAGTTATTGGACTCTTGAAACTAATAACCCAATGTAACACAAGTTATCAATAATTCTTTCATCATTACTATAATCATCAGCATCATTTTTTATTCAAGTCAGGGTTTACTAGCTTTCCTTCAATGACTTGGTGCAACTGTTCCACATCACTTGCTCATTTTCATCCTCAAAATTTACTCCAACTTTACGAAACTTCTTCTTTCTAATTCATGATCAACTTTGGTTCTGCCTTCAATCTCAAAATTCCATGACTGTTTCACACATTTGTCATCACCCTTTCTCAATACATAACCTAACCATCTCAAGCTTCCTTGCCTAATAATTTTAACTGTTGTATCCTTCAGTCCTTATCTTTCCATCAACTCTGTATTTATTCTATGAGCCAACTTTACATCACACGTCTTTTGAAACATTATTCTTTCCGCTTTCTCAGATTATTTTCCTCAACTGATCCGTATGTCTTGACAGGTTTTAGACATGTCCTGTAGATTCTTCTTTTAAGATTCCAAGTGTACTTTTTCCCATACATGTAACATAGAAGCCATAATATTAAATGCCTTCCACACCAGACCTACTCTGCTTGTCACAGCCAATCCACTACCCCCACCACCATTTATGCTGCCACCCAAATAGCAGAAGTTATCTACTTTCTCGAACTTACTCAGGATGTCATCAGTTGCTGGGTCTTGCTACTCAGTTTTAGACATTTTTTTTGCAAACTGTGCATATGAATTTTCTATTTATTCTATCTGTCACTCTCTTTACCTTAGCAAAGCGTGCATGAATCCTTTTCTGACAAGTTTTACATCGAATACAGTTGGTCTTAACTCTTTTACCGCATACACCACATGGATAAACCTTAGTTTCAAAGGACACACCATTTCCAACTCCAAATCTTTGTTTTGCCAAGATTCACGTTCAACCCTTTCCTTTCAAAAGCTGACTTCCAACTGTTAAATTGAGCTTCTAGCTCTTCAAAGACCTTTATCACGTGCGTTTGAGTAAGTTAAAACTTAACAAAAGAACTATTTAAACGGCACAAATGGAAAGAGTAGGTCAAAATTAGTAAGCACTCAAAAATTGAGTTTTTTTCTAAAAATTTTGGTAGTAATGAAGATTTTTAAAACACATTTTATAAAGAAATTTTAAAAGAAAACATATGAAAGTTTGCATCGATGCCCTGCAAACCTCGACTTCATGCAAACTTTCATAGATTTTTCTTATAATGATAGGCTTTTGTTTTTGTTTTTGAAAACTCATCAGTAGAACAATTTTTATAACTTAGAACCCAAATTTACTGCTTAAGCTCATTCATGAATGACTACATAGGTCTAAAGAGTCTCTAACACGTTCTAACTGAAATGCTTGATTCCGGTTACCTGATGCTGAAATATCGAGCTTTTAAGTTGCCAAATCAAGCTTCCTTAACTTCTGAAACTTATAAACTCAACAATCTGGATAGAACACAACCATTTCAGTTGGATTTAGTATTTCTGATCATTCTTCTTTCAAATGAAATACTTTTTGTTTAAAATTGAGTGCGAAACGCTTGTCTCCCGCGACTTTAAAAAAAGGCTCTAAATTTTACCATAAACATGCTCCTTACGGAAAAACAATTAAAGAAAAAACCATAAAATTTTAACAGAATGATAAAACGTTTTAAAAGAATTATTTTGATACCTAGATGAGAAAAATTGACCAAATATTGACCGAGAAATTACAAAAAAACTGGTTTTGTGTTGCAATCAGTGGATGACCCAGGCCCTAATTGGCCTGAGTACTGCGGCTGGACAAACAAAATTTACTAACGAGAACGGCATTATGACATTTTATTTCTTCCAAGTTGGACTTGAAGTCTTGATTTTCACTCCTGAATTTCGAATATAAATCAAATTAGCCATTGCGATTGTAAATACAAATTATGTGCTTTATATTAATTTTTAGGGTCCTTACAAGCGGTTGAGAATAATTGTAATCCAAAAAACAGTTTATTTGTCCAAGCAGTTGGCACTCATTACTTTGGGAAATGTGTAAACAATAATAACCTTTCGGACATTTCAATTCAATTCATACCATATAAGATATTTACATAAATGTACATAGATTATATTGCTATTCGACATCAACAAAAATTGTTTGTCCCTTTCGTTCATTCATATTAAATTCGCCCTCGTCATTTCCAACTTAAGAATTTTTGAGCACGCCTTATGCTTTTGGGCTTTACATTTGTTATCTTGCTATTTAGATTTTTAAAATTCATGTCAGTTCCCACCAAGTGTCTATTCCTGATTTCGAGAACGAGCAACTTGCATAAGAAAAAATATGGCCATGCCTGGCCACACTGAAGTATCTTAGACAACAAGATATCATGTGATCCAATCCCCCACGAAGAAAGTTTACAATATGACTGTATGAATCCCTGATGTGAATTTGCGCCACTGATCACAACACTGCAAAGTTTCACAAGAAACTTTGCACTAAAAATAACATAGGCAGAAAGCCCAGTTTCTGTATATTCTGTTTACATCAAAAACATCCACATTACAATAGTGAGGAGAATTTAAACTTCCAAAGTGTTTATAAAATGTCTTATTTTCTTTCTTTAGGCTGTTTTTACTAGTGCCCAGGCCATAGGCTTGTGCCATGAGTCTTACAGTGCATTTCATATCACTATTTTTCCTTTTGGTTTCCAAGTCAAAAGTTCAAATAAGGTCACAAATTTCCATGCATGGGTGGTTGAGGCCTATGATAGTCCACGTGAGCAAATGCAAGCTTGCTTATAGGAAGCCATGTTATTTTTTTAGTCAACAAGAGAAATTCTGAAGCTTGTAATCAGTAATAGCTAAAACCATTAAACTTTCGGGTCTATGAAATTTTATGAACACATCTGCAAGTATGAGAAGACTGTCTAATTCACATTCGATTGTGACAGGATTTTTACAAACTGACAAGCGGGTTTCTGTTGAAAACCTTTTTTCTATATTCCCATAAAGTTTCAAGTTGAAATTGGTGAACAGTCAAGGTGATGTGGAAACACAACTATTTTGGACTCGTATTTGCTAAATGATAATTTTTCATTCTCCTACACTTCAACTTGTATTTCTATGGCTCTGGCTACAGGGACAATTTTTTTTCTATTTCTTAAGTATCAAAATAGAAATCACATAATACTCCAAGACCAAATTTCCTATAAGTTTTCAAAGAATGGACTTGGAGCTATAAAAATGAAAAATAACAAACTAATTAAAAGTTATTATAAAAAATATTAAGGCTTTAAAAGCTTAAAAAGTTAAAACACCAAACGTTTTCGACAAAGAATTGTCATCTTCAGGGTTCTTTTACCGATGAAAGTTTAAGATATGAATAGTCTTAAGTTACCCCCATGGGGAAAAGAAATATGGGGTATGCTTGTATTTTTATATAAATTAAATTGCTTTACCCAACACAGATATAAAATTGAAATTATCTGGCAGACACACAAAATCAAATCTTTATTTGGCTTGAAGGATAAAAACTGTCACAAATCTCATGTTGTTTATGAGGGACAGTGTAATTGCGGTAAAATACATTGGTGAAACACAAAGGAATTTGAGCGTAAGAATTAATGAACACCAAAAGAAAACAAAAATATCTGAACCAGCAAAGCATTTAAAACACTTCCCGGACCACTCTTTTACATGGCGTGTTATAACACCTACACAACAATGGAAAAAACGAAAGATTATGGAAGCCCTGTTCATTGCAGCTTACAATCCATCACTGAACAAGAAAATACAAGCATACCCCATATTTCTTTTCCCCATGGGGGTAACTTAAGACTATTTATATCTTAAACTTTCGGCGGCAAAAGAACCCTGAAGATGACAATTCTTTGTCGAAAACGTTTGGTGTTTTAACTTTTTAAACTTTTAAAGCCTTAATATTTTTTACAATAACTTTTACTTTTTATAGCGAACTTATGCATGGATTGAAAACTGTATAAAATATGTAACTCCATGATGTGATCTTTGTATTGGTTCTCCAAGAAAGGTAGCATTTCTTCAACTGTCAAGCCATCTGCCTCCCCAAACAAATACTTCACTAGTATTGGTGGAAGAAAGTGTGGTGCTGGCCCACCTTGAGCAAGCCAGAGGACCAAGGACCTTCCAGCAAAATAAGAATCATCATCGTGAATGGCTGGAATGAAAAATGTATTTGCTTTCTTTGAGTTCTGATGTGGTTTGAGCTGAAAAAATAACACTATTAATACTATGTAGATTCATCTATCCAGGAGTTTGATAATGAAATAGTCCTGAACTTAAATACGCTGGATAAATTTCATCCATAACAGAACATTGAACCCTTCATTCAACAAGGATTGAGGCCACCACAACCTATCTCCAATCTGGACCAACCTCCTCAGGAGCAGAAGGAGAGGGGCCCTCATCGAAGTTCGAATTTCCCACCCCAGTCTTCCAGAGTTGACGTCACGACCAGTCAAGTGACCAAGGACTCAGCAGAGTTTGACAGTTTATAAAAACGTTCTCTGAAATTTATCCAGCGTATTTAAGTTCAGGACTATGTCATTATAACACAGTGTCCTCTAAATGAAGTCAAAGCCGAAAAATTTATACCTCTGATGTTGTGAGACAAAGTTTTTCGCAAGTCTGCAGAACCTGAAAACAACCTTAGATGTCAGAAGGTACTGAAGAAGAAGTCGTAAAAATTCTCTTTGTGGTCCACCTTCGTGGTCTGGAAAGGAGAATCGCTGCCAAAGAAATAAAAGGTAGTGAGAATTAGTTGAAGAAATGTTACAATCTTAAATACTATTTTTCTCTCATTCTCGTCAAGTTCTGTGCACGTGCATAATTTTTTCATTTGTTTGCTGCAGCAGTTTTACTAGTTTTGTGCAGCAGCCTGAGCCGCTTAATTTCTCTGTAGCAACTGTGATATTTGTTTGTTATAACAACTTCATTTGTTTGCTGCAGCAGTTGTATTAGTTTTCTTTTGCAGGCGTTTTGTTTCTTTGCTGCAACTTTTTCTTTTTCTGCAGCTATAGTTATTTGTTTGTCACAAGTTTTAATTGTGTGCTGCAGCAGCCATTTATTTGCTGCATTAGCCTTATGGGCCACCGTAAATAATAATACATTTGTCTGTTAAAATACGCGAGGAACTACCTCAATTGGCCTTCACTGAATTTAGCTAACCGAAAATCAGAAGTGCATGCATGTATAAAAACTCTTACCATTCCAAGGACATGAACAGCGACAAACTGAGATTTAGTTTGTTTTCCCTGCTTTTGAATTTATACGAATTTTTTAGTCATGTGGATACATTTCCCTTTGCCATCTTAAAATTAATGGATTCCTAATGGTGATGTTAAAAAGTCAGATAAATTATGTTCACTTTTTCAAATACTCAAAGCCAATAAATTGTGATGTACAGTACTGATGTAATTGTGGTAATAAATTCATGGGCACATACATTAATGCAAAATGTATGACTTCTCTTTTCTGCTGCTTGAAACCTAGGGGGAGGGGAGGGGAAGATTCTTCTAGTGCTCGTGATCAAGTTTCAGATCTTGTTAATGAATAACTTTTTTTACTAGTGACGTCACGATGCAATGATTTTAACCGACCATACTATTTAACATTGATTTATAAGATCGCTACTTTCTCCATACACTGTTTTTAAAATACCTGTTTGTCCGAGTCACATGGGGGTAAAGTTTCTATTTTTAGTAGTTGTGAACAGGGCTATTTGAGATCAAATTTGACAGAGTATTTATTAATCACTTTTATACCCAATTTTCATAAAATTTGTGAGACACAAGCTTGATAATCTGTTCATGAGAAAAAGGCCAATATAGCTAACAGGAGGGAGTGTGCCAAAAGCTTGCAAGAATATAAAGTGAAATAAATTAATACCTTCGATTGCAAAGATACGCCTATAGCAGCCTTCAAAGTGCAGTCCAAGTTGTGAAACATGCAGGCCAAAAGGTACTTGGACTGCCAAAGAAAAGTTAATGATATGTGAAAAATGTACTTTCTGGTTCACAGTTTTCATTGAACTACTTGACATTACATCAAAAGTGTTATTATTATCACTACATGCATGAATAGTCCAGTTTGATACTACTGTTAAACAGAAGAAACATGGTGGTGGTCTGTATTTATGAACTATATAAAAAAAAGACGCTTGATTATATATTGCATACAAATTAAAAATGTTGGCAGCTCAAAAAATAATTGGAGTGCCAAAAAAAAAATTACGATAGCAGTTTAATTTTTTTCCCCTATTTGTAACACTGCCCTGCAAATCTAAAAAATTTTTGCAAAAATTTAACAGTACAAGCATTTAAAAAAAGATGACATGAGTTAACAGTGGATCAACAAGGTCTAAATTTCTTCACTATACTAGTACCCATACTTATTCTTCATCCAACGTCCTTTTTTCATAATAGTTACAGAGCCAAAGTATTTGATTGTTGACAAAGACCAAATGTACTGGTACTTCACAGAGTCTATAGTCATTTTTGTAATTTCCTGGTTGTTGACAGCATGATTTACTTTTGCAACCTTTGTACCAGGGACATAGCCAATTGGCTTCCAACAATTTCCAAGGCAAGCATGTATCACAATGGCATTTTCGTCTCTTCTATTTACTGGCTCAAAGTGTAGCTGAACTGGCACTGATTCCCCCTTGATATGTTTATGTTTGATTTCGGTCATAGCTCTTGAAAATGTTCATGGTAAGAACAGCTTTTTAACGTAAAAGTCTCGCTATACAGCTTTACTTCAGTCGAACGATTCAGTTCGTTTAATTCCAAGCGCGTAGGTCCAATCAACTCAACTTCTTCATTTATATCAGCGCGATCGCTAGACACAGCTTCAAAGTCAAAAATATCTTCGATCTCTTTTTCATCCTCCTGCTCGTCTTGCTCATCTATAGTCAGTTTCTGAAAATTGGACACTGGTAGCGGTTCGATTGCTGACGCAATGTTCCTGTCTTCAGCAATTATGAACAAAATTTTTTGCTTTCTCTAACTCTTAAGCAATTACGGTCAACTCGACATGTCAAGTAGCAGCATCAAAGTATTGATGCTGCTACTTGATTGATCTCTGGACTTATAATCCCCAGTACTTAGCAGAACTGTACACTGCGAGGCAATCAACAAGTTTTATTCATAAATCGCACATGTTGAGATTGCCCCTCCCCCTTCCCCTAGATCTGCTTGTGATAGCTTATCATCTCCCTCACCCATTCATGGAAAAAATGTCGTCTACCTGCATGAAAAATCTCAAAGTGTACAATCTTCATAATTGTGCAGCAGAACATAGTGTACGTAGCATACTTTGCCCCCATCGAATCAAACCTGCCACCTCCACTCCATACAGCTTATTTAACGTTTTTATTACTTTCTCAAACAGTTTAGCCCTGTATGACTCCCAGTAATGGACAATCACTGCAAACAAAAATCTATTTTGGTGCAGAGAGTCCGAGTTAGAACTGCCTCACTTTTCCAATAGCTCTTTTCCACTTCACTATGATGCCATGTTTTAAGTGTACCAAGACGGACATGTAAAAAATTTAATCAGGTAAACAAGAAATCTGCGATAGTTGATTCTGCTAAGCCAACTCTAATAGCCAAGTCCAGGTTTGTCAATCCCAGACGTAGTTTCATGAGTACTAGCAGAAATTCGTCCTTATCAGAAAGTACACGTTGTCTAACAGCAATGTCTTGCTCCAGATCTGAATCATCTTTGCTTTGAGTGGAATATGTGTCGGAATCGTACAGCATGGAAGTGTCAATTTTTCTGCTTTTTCCCCCCTTAGTGCTCCAGTATACAACATTCCTTTCTTCTGTATCAGGCACAAGGAACTTAAGCACTTTATTAAATTTTCAACACTTTTAAAGCCTGTGTAATGCTTAAAATACTTCTCTTCCTTCTGTTTTGTGTCGCACATTTCACTCAGCTGTTCAAATGATAGTCTGTGGTCACATGGTTGCGGAATATTTGCACAGGACGATCTTGAAACCATATTTTCACTGCCTGTTAGTTCAAAATGCCCTTCACCTTCCGAGGCGGTTTGTGTATCGTCATCTTTTAGTAAGGCTTCGCATCTGTTGATTACCTCTAACTTTGAGGGAAGTGACCTTTTTCTTGTAACCTTTTGTTCGAAACTCGTTAGAGCGCCCAGTATTAATCTTACTTTACTTTTGTAATTAAATGAGATAAAAGAAAAGATTTCAAGCTATCCAATTCAACCAAGGTGTGTTTGGCACATTTTAACGAGGAGCATTTTATTAATTCTTGTAATCCAAATCTAAAAAATATATAATTTCTTGAACGTGATATAGAACAAGAGATTGCTCAGCAAAACGAAAGAAGGCGTGCAAAGAATGCGACTTTCTGTTTAAATTTTACAATTTCTTACCTCCTGAAGTTTTCTATCACTCAGAAAGGAATGAAATGATAAACAAGTATCAGTTGAATTATTATAACAACCATAAGCAGCGCAATAATGGACCATTTTTGCCGACTTCTTTTTCACTAACACATATAATCCACTAAAATCTTTGACGCGTGTGATGTTTGTTTACCCATTTCGAACCACGTGACTACAGCAATCTAATGAAGCCCAGGAGGTCTATTTATTCATTCATTTTCTTTTGGTCATTTTTTTTGGTGATTTTTCTTTTTTTTACTCTTCCCAGTTTTCAGTTTCTTTCGTTTTTTTTTAACATTTTTTTCCCTTTAATTTGGTTTTCTTTGCTTTGTTTTGCTTTGTTTTGCTTTTTTATTCTTTTCAATATATTTTCATAAATCAAACAACTGCTGCAAATGTTTTTGTTTCGCGCAAAAACAGATATTTTAGAAATAAACTAGTTGTATGACATTTGAGGAACATACAAATTAAACTGTGCATCTGGCCAAAAACTCTGCTTCTTAACTAGAAGCAAGCATTAAAGATGTAAAAGAATTTGGAAAACCACTGCATTACACAAAACTGTTTTATGGTGTCATAAGTGACAATGTGCAAGTGGGTTATATTACTGTGGTAGAGTTCATCGAGGGCAGGTTCATAAACTACATAAACAACAATGGTATTTTATGTGCAGACCCTTCAGATGAAAATAGGCAAAAGGCACAGTGCCTTTCCCATTATTCCTATATCGAATCAGAGGAGCAACTAATGCCATAAATTTGTATTTTTAGTTTTGTTTCGTTTTCGTTAATTTTGCTTTCATTTTATTTTACGTTTAAATTTGATTAATTTTGAATTTTCTTGTTTTTTGTTTCTGTTTAATTTAATTCTGTTCAGTTTGCTTTGAAATTATTTGAGTTTGTTTTCCTTTAAAAATGATTTCGAATTACTTTTTAGTGATATTTTAATGAAAATTTATTTAGTTTTTAAACAAAGTAATTAAAAAAAATTCTAAAAGACAAATAACCAAAAGTCTTTATGGCAATCTAGGGCACCATACAACTAGGGATTTTAGAGCGTGTAAGTACAAAACTGCTTGAGCGACTTGTGTCGCAATATACAGCTTATTTTGGTAAGTAACCTTTCTCCCACTCTTGCCAAAGATGATGTCTTCAAGGTTTTTACCTTGTACAAATTTTAAAATAAAATGTAACACGTTCTTATTTGTTGAAACCCCATCATCTAAACGATGCTGGGAGACTGTGGGTATAAACTTCATTTAAAACATAAACAAGAAGTTTGTAGAAGAATAAATATGCTGTTTACTGTTTTCAAATATCAAATATGATAAAAAAGGATATCTCAATCAATTTGTAACAAAAGTGTTTGATTTTTTACAGTAAGATTCCATTAGAAGTGCTTTGCAATAGGAGCTTAACAATTTTTGTTACCATGGCAACATACTGGGTTACAGGCATGATCCAGCAAGTATATAAATACAGTAGGTTGAATTCATAGCCTTGTTTAATGTTTTCCAAGCTTAAAATTGCTAAAATATTGAAATCAAGCTTAAGCGGGTTGCCATGGAAACATAAATTCTTATAGCTGTAGGTGTGTTTCATATACAACTATTAACCTACCAAATTTCAAAGGTTGCTGCTGCAGATTAACCAAGACAGTGTTAATTATATACACACCTGTTTTGGAAAGAGGCACGAATCCTCGCCAACCTCAAAAACACGAACATTGTAGAGTTCAAGGCCATCTGCCAAATGCCATCAGCCATTATGCTCGACTACTTCAGCATTGATTTTTCGCCTTTTGGATGTGCTGCAGATAAGATGAGCTCACTGAATAATTTCTTAGATTATATCGACTGTCGGAATGCAATTGAAGAGTTCCTGTTTCAGACGAACATAATGAAGGACATAGTGTCTGGAATTGCTTATCTGCATAGTAAAGATATAGCGTACAAAGATTTGAAACCATCAAACATTTTGGTCTCTAATAGCCATTAGAGACTGGTACTGGATAAAGAAGAACTGACACAGACAGCTTCAATTTACCAGACTGCGACGAACAATGTGCAGCGAGGATCACCAGCATATATGGCACCTGAAATTTTCTCGGGTGAGCAACTTCCGGCCAAGCTTGCTGATCTGAAGGCGATTGACATCTGGGCCCTTGGTATAGTATTTTTCATGCTCCTAAATCCTGACGCCCAATTTCTATTTGAGATCGAGGTAAAAAACAAGGGGTTAGTTGCCTGGAGGAACGTTTTCGAAAATCTTTACGAGAAAAAGATCAAACCTCGCCATGGCAACAAGTATGAGAGTTATCGTCTGACCGAATGGTTCAAGATTTTTGAAACGTATTAATAATGTACTGATGTCGTTATCACAATTTTATACAACAGAAAGCAAGAGCAGTTCTATGTCACATATTATGTGCATAGGTATGACAGGGCGGCTTTGCAAAGGATGTAGTTTTACAAAAGCCGATAACACCGAAAACAAAACTTGTGACGTAAAAACACAAAAGTCAGTACTGACAGTATGTATTTTTTGTATTCGGATTTGCACTCTGGAGTCTAAAAATGACTTCCGCTCAACAACAGTTCTTTTTAGAACTAACCTCAACCAGAAGATCACGACATACGAAATACTGATCATTCTAGATTCCTATATTTTACTATAGAATGTATTGGAGTTAAATACATACTATGAAAATATTTTATTATTTCAATTTATCTTAATACATTTCAAAAATATTAATGATTTCAGTTTATCTGTTTTCTGATTTTCACAGTTTAAGATTCAATAATATGTAAAATGTTTTCTGTAGGCTTTGAAATATTCTATGAAATGGTAGTTTACTTTCATTATAAAACAGTAATTATGTACATTTGGATTTCACTTTTTTGTGTTATGATTACACAGATTATACTTCAACAAATTATTTGCAAAATATTATCTTAATATATTTGTCTATCTAACAATAAATACAGAGCCTAGGATTAACATTCAGTTACGATTGAAACAAATATTATTTGAGACTTTGAGTCTTGTTAAAAATATATTATGTATACTAAATACTGATAGCTCAATAATATAAAATAAATCAATTGACATGGTTTGCATTTTTTTGTTCTGATTTTTATCAAAACTTATTAACTATAGACTAAGAAATATTGTATGAAATAAATAATTAATTTTTGATATCAATATTAATATTTGTGTACATTTAGAAATTTTGATAATGATTTCAATATTATGTTCTGATTTTTTCAATCTAAGATTCAAGAAATTTTTTAAAAATTGATATTGTTTTCTACATTTTATACAAATGTTCCAATATCTGTTTATCTAGAAATAAAATATACAGGGCCTGAAGAAAGTTATTTTATATGATTAAATTAAATTTTTAATATGATAAGCAGATTGAGATTTTGAGTCTTGATCAGAGTATATGTGCTTATATAACTGATAACTCAGTAGTACAAAATAAATTTACAGTAATTGAATTGAAAGAAATTTTTTTAAGTCATTCATATGTCTTAATTGTTTCAGCAATAAATAGGATAGAAGAAATAGGTAGATAGTTTATTAAAATTACATTGCAACAACACGGCTGAATTACGTAATTATTTACAAACGACTGAATAAAATATAAGTTAAAGAAAACCTATTTTACAAAAGTGTAAAAATATAATATATGAATAATTATATATTAATAATTATAATCTATGCATATAAGATAATATAAGATAGTGATGGTTAAAAAACCGCCCAGATAGGCAAAAGGATATATAATATGTAATTATTGACACAAACATTTTATTTTAATCGTTAAACTTTCTTGACATGGCAAAAAAAAAAAGTGTTCTTTGTTCTATTGGTTTTAAGATGTGGAAGGCTAAAAAAACGCTGTTTTCTTGTGTTATAAACTGGTTGGTGCCCAGATGGCAATAAAACGCCCAGCTTATGATTTGCCTGGTCTGCCATGATGGAATTAAACAACTTAGAACATAAATAATTATAATGATCTAAAACAGGCGTAATACCCAACACCTGGGCTTCAGTGTAAGTACCTGAAGTAATTATATGGTTTCCTTATTGACCTGGGTTGTCGAGAAAACATCGGCCTGATCAAATCTGTGCTTGAACAAGACTCGCGCTTAAAGCTTTGCTGGGATTTTCAAGAAGTCTTGCAAGGCTTGATCTATCAAGCACATCCCATTGAATTTAATGCTTGCATATGCTTGCTTAAAGAATGTGATCGATGTTCAAAAACCATTTTCCCGAACCGAGAATCATTTGGCATCACTTTCTTCAAAGATGAAAGAGGTAGCTTCTGTGCAAAAAGATCCTACTTGTCGCGCAGAACTGGCTGCGCCCAAGGTGGACCCGCCAGACTGGGACAAATACCACGCATGCAAACGTGCATTTCGAAGGCCGTTTTCCCGGCATTTCCTGGAGTATGGTGCTTCTAATGTCCTTGCTATCGAGGCCATCATTTTCCCCCTGCGGGCTACTTGCAGTTGTGATGAAACACGTGGAGAATGACAAGTACGACATTGAGAAAAGAAGTTCTGATGCAATGCCCTGAGTCTAGGAACCAGGCCAGAGCAGCGTAAAGTATTTTCGCCACTGGGCTAAAATCCGTCACTTCGAGGCA
The DNA here is from genome assembly GCA_026122405.2 of Zoanthus sansibaricus. Lineage (NCBI taxonomy): Eukaryota > Metazoa > Cnidaria > Anthozoa > Zoantharia > Zoanthidae > Zoanthus > Zoanthus sansibaricus. The sequence continues at coordinate 15,455 of JAPEIX020161625.1, forward strand.
ATGAGACAGTCGAGAATGGAATAGAATGGACAACGGATCCGAAGAACATGAGACAATTATCGTCATGTTACAGGAGTGGATCCACTTGGAGTTTCCTGAGCCTTGTCGACCAATCCAATCCTTGGTCGAAGAGGCTCAGGAAACTCTTTTTGGATCCACTCCTGATTCAATGCCCTTCCAGGGAGATCAGTTTGATGAACTTCTCTGCAAGGTTTTGTGGAACTTAGATCTCCGACGAGAGGATGTAGAACAGTTTCGAAGCTTTTTTTGTGGCTCTTATCCCTTGTTTCCAGAAGGTTTGAGCGTATGTCAATTC
>JAPEIX020162114.1:0-15765 GCA_026122405.2 Zoanthus sansibaricus
TATTAAAATCAGGACAACTGTGTGTGAAACTGCCAATAAAATTATTTTTGCATTTTGGTAAGTTGATCTCTGCAGAATTTTAATGTGAAACTTCAAATATATATTGCATTTTATGTTTCCTATCTTTATTTATGAAGGAGGCATTCTTCATTTTTGTAAAAAGTGAAAATATTGGAAGCGAACAAGTCGTTTCTATAGCAAGAATGATTAAGAATGGCACACTTTTTACTACTAATATACCTTTAAAAGGTGTAAAGACAATATAATGATATGAATATTCGTGCTAATGACATAACACAGCCCGTAGGGCCCGTGGAATCTAGTGCTACAACCTCTAATGCTAACGGAATTGCGCGTGGGGCCATGGGACCAAGGTTGGCTTGATAACAAAATGGCGGATACGTCGTGCACATGGGAGACAAATTTTCAATGGAAAACTCGCAACGCATTTATCAAAGCATGCTCGGGAAATTTACCTAAAAGCCGTGTCGAAGCACTCTCTATGGTGTATTTCAATATGAAGTTCCTTGGCTGCAAATACCCGCCAGAGATTAGTTCACTTGTGTTGGAAATTGAATCTAGGGCATCTCTATATATCCCAGCTAAAAGCTTCAGGACGGTCAAAGTTTTGATTCCAAAGCTGACCATATACGAACCAGCTGAAAACGAAAAAAATGTACATCCTGTAAGAATACTAACTGTAAGTTGCCAGAAATCACAAAAAAGGATCGAATTCCAGAATCTAGGAAGTAAGAAAGTGGAAGGACAGACTGTATTTTCCTGTTCTGTAAGTATCTGTGATAAACTGATCGCAACCGACTGTGGAACTAGCAGAAAAAACGCTAAAAAGAACGCAGCCGAGAAAGCTTTGGATATTCTTCGCTCTTGTCAGCCAACTAAAAAGAAGATCAACCCCCGAATTTCCGCAGGCGATGACGCACTGGAAATAAAAAAGAACGACTTGGTAGCTGGAGCTTGTTTTGAAACGCCGGCCATATCTGAAGATAATATAGGTAATCAGATGCTGAGGAAAATGGGCTGGAAAGGAAGCGGGGGAGTAGGCAAAAGGGAGCAAGGACGTGAAATGCCTGTTATGTCAAGCGGCAAGCTAGACAAATCAGGTTTGGGTAAAAATGTTGATGTTTGTGATGCTATCGACATAAACTCTCTGAAGAATCATATTATGAAGTTTATTTCAGATCATTCAAGAGATAGCATTAGATTTTCTTCAAACTTGAGCAAGGATGAAAGAGCATTTATTCATGGCTTGGTTCGTCGTTATAAATTGAAAAGTAGATCTTTTGGTAAAGACGACGATAGATATTTGGTGGTTTATAAGAAAGTTTAGTACAAGTAGAGTACGTGTAGAGTATAGGAATATTTTCATTATATTTTTTAACACTTGCAGTTGATATACAGATATTAAAGAATAAGCCTGAAATAATGCAAGCTCTTATTGGCATATTTTCTATTAACTAAAGGGGGTGTTATTAAACTGCATATTGCAGAACGACTGCATTGCACAATCTTAAAAAAATTCAGAAACTCAGAAGACCTGTGGAACATCTCTAAAATGATAATTTGTTTTGATATATTCAGAAATCAAGTACTTCCAGTACAGACGCTGCTGCAACTTGTCATGAGAATGAAAGTTAAAATTTTTTGAATTTGTTACTCAACTTAAAAAGATCTTGCAATGCAGTCTTTCTATCAACTAACTGAATAATTCAGCTACTGGTATTTTAATGTTTTATTACTTTTTGATAAAAAATATAGAGGTTCTTGGGGTTCTGAAGTCTGTAATCCGCAGTTTAGTAACACCCAAGTAAAGGGAGTAAAACAGCATTGCTTTTGTTTCTAGACAATAAAAGAAAATGCTATGACATATAGAACACTCAAAAAGCACAGAGAAAACTCAGGTTTGCCTAAGCTGTTTTCCCTCAACACTTTTCTTGTTTTCTCTTACTTCATAGCATTCTCCATATTGTCTAGAAACACACACAATGCTGTTTTATTCCCTCTAAAACCAAAATCAAATCCAATTCTTTTCCAGGTTTATCCCTGTAAACAGGGGTGGCCAGATTTACTCCACTCTGGCAGCAATCTCTTCTACTCCCACTCTCCATCTCGCTCGATTCAATGCATCCTCCTTCTTCAAACCAACACTCTTGCTCTCCTTCTCCACTTGCATTTTCCATGTCTTCCTTGGTCGTCCCTGCTTCCTCTTTCCCTTCACATCAAACTCCAATGCTTTTCTCAAAACATACCCATCATCCCTCCTTGACACATGCCCACACCATCTCACTCCATTCGCCTTTGCCAGTTGAACCACTGTTTATTTCAATCCCAACATCATCAGTTTTGTACCACACATTGCTCTTACCATTGCTCTCTCATTCCTTCTCAAAATTTCCCTCTCATTTTCCCTCAACACTATATCTCACTCCCATATAACATCACTGATCTTACACAACTGTGATTAATCATTCCTTTCATCTTAGGTGAGAACCTTTTTGAGTTAAGCAACTTTCCACATTCCTCAAATTTCACCCACCTAATTCTTGCTCTTGCTGTCACAGCTGCCTCACAACCACCACTTCACTCTATTAAAACCCCTAAATAACAGAAACTTCTCTGTTTCCACCTCTTCACACAACTCCTCCACTGGTCCCACTAATCCATTTGCTTTTTTCTTGCATCTTCCACACACAAAATCTCTCCCCAACCTCGAGGGCACTCTCTTTACTTTAATAGCACATTTAACATGTATCCATTTACCACATTTCATACACAACACTGAATTTGCCATTACTCACTTTCCCACAAATGCCACATGGGTCTATCGTCTGTCTAGCATGCACATATTGGTTGAGTTTCATTTTATATAACTGATCATGAACAGGGATCAGGAAATAACATCTTACAAAGCAAGAAAACCTTCCTTGAAAGATGGACAAGGGGCTATTTTCTAAAAGGAATAATTAAAAATAGCATTGCTTGTTTCATGAGAGTACTATTAATAGTATTTTTAGGGGAAGACTGATTTTTTCATGCTTAGGGGAGGGAAGGGAACAAGGCTAAATGGTCAGAGGTGCATGGGGATTTGAATTCGACCCATGTTTGAATCATTACTTGACTCGGACAACTGGTTTGTCCTCAATGATCCTAGAGGCAAATTCACCATGCTTTGTAAATAGCCAGCTGGTTTCTTTCATACTGGTTGGAATGAGGGAAATTGTAATATGGTACTGAAAATACCCTTTAGGGAAATTATTAAATATTTATTTTTGTTATTGCATTCGCCCTTCCTGGACCAATAACTCCTAAAGCTTAGTAATGAGAAGTAAATTGACTCTCTCTTACACAATGGCACTTCAGATATTGACCTAATTTATCAATATTTATTTTTATTCAAATATTGTTGTGTGACCAAGTTTATTAACATGTAATGTGCCCTTGTTCATGCTTAGAAGGACCTTTGGTGATCTGTAACAAAGTGATAAACAATTGATCTGATCAGTTTATAAAAATTACCACACTCTCCAAACTTTTTGCATACATTTTTGTTATAACAACTTAATATTTGTTGATTAAAGACCCAGGTGGGTCTAAGTTTTTTGTATTTTAAGTTTCAAAGAGCAACATGGGCTTCATAGAGAGGAACTTCATCAGTGGAAATATCAGATAGCAAGAGCTCGAGGCTTCATTTTTATTGACAGTGCAAAGTTTTTGCCCACAATGGATTCTACTTGCACTTCACTTTCACTGTTTATAGGTAAAATTTTAAGATGAGTTTGTGTTGCTATGATGTTTAATTTATTTAAAGAATAAACTGAAAAAAAGTTGAAACTGATCTACTGATTATTGCCAATACACTGAAGACCAAGAATAAAATACCATGATATTCTTTATTTAGTCTTTATAGTATAAAAAATGTTCAAAATGTCCAAAGTTTGAGCATAACTTTACTGTAGTAATTGCCAAGCAGAGAGGAGGCTTAACTTTTTCTTCTTCCAAAAAGGGGATTTATTGACAGTTCTTATGTAATGTACTTAGTTTTGCTTTGTGCGTTATTCAAATTTTTCTTCCACTGTGTGGCCACCATGGGTTCAACAATAAATTATAAATAAATATTATATGATGGGCATTTAATTCATTTTTATTGGCCCAAGATAATGATCAGTACTGTAATTTAATTTATGCCACATTTGATTTACATAACTAGGTACTGTAACACTCAAATTCTAAATTAATATAAATTGAGACAGGAACATTAATTTTGCAGGAGTGTTCTACCTCAGTGAAATACTTGCAAACTTAATTTTGAGGAAAATATTTTACCATCATAAACTGATAAAGTGTCCTATAAACAACAACACAATTTGCAAAAATGAACTTAAGCTAGACCAATTTAATTTTTTGAAGAGTACAGACCAGACCAACAGAATTTAGTAGAAACTATTGTAGAAATAAAAGGAAGGATGATAAGCAGATTATATCAAGAAAAATCCTCTGAAATCAAATTAAGATCAGAACAATTTTGGACCACATGCAGACCCCACCCACGTGGCCTAAGAATGTTACACTGCTTTTATCAACTTAACTTCTGATTTGGAAAGGTTTAACTGCAAACTTGACACAGACAGTTTAATTTACACAGTTTCATGAGGCAGTTTAGGTAAAATTTCTGCCAAGCTTTATGACTCTATTTCACAAAAAACTAATATTTAGACCAATTATTACCACTGACCAAATTAAAAGTAATAAAAATTTTTATGAAATATCTTGTTCTTAGTTTGTTGGTAAAGCTTGGATATATAGCAAGTTAGGATGCTAACAGCTAGCATGAATGGATTGATTTCAATTCATTGGTGTTATATTCGTTAGGGATAACTAAACTGCATTTAGTTCAACTGTTATAGAGTACTAAAGTGACGCTGTCACAAAAATTTGATTTGTGAAATCACTAATTGAAGGGTCTAGTGCAAAAACAATGTAAGTGATTTTTGATGAAGCTCTCAACTCTCACTAGATGATCCCTATTGTCTCTTCCTAACTTTTGGGAGAATTTAGTTCTTCGTACAAAGTCACATTGTTTTTGTACTAGATAAAAATGATATTTTTTTTACTTAGTGAATTTTGATCAAGTTCTCATTTCACCCTACATTATAACTTATCTCTTCATAACATTTTAGGAGAATTTAGCATTTCATACAAAGTCACTTACATTGTTTTTGCACTAGACCCTTCATTACAATTTGGTTGCAATATTCAGAAAGAACACTTCTGAGATGAAACATGCCTCCATGATGAAGTTTAGCATTTTGCCATCAATCAGTTGAGAGATTTTGCCAAGGTTACGCTCTAATGACCCCATACAAATCCTTCTAAAAATGGCTTGGTTCGTAACATGAGCCAAGCTAGAAGGATTTTTATGGAATCATTAGGGCATAACTGTGGTAGTATCTTGCCTACTAATTTACACCAACATGCAAGGAGCCAAGGATACATTTTTAGACTTGATTTCTCTGATGATCTCAACAAATTTTATAAATTCACAAATTTTAATTTTTGTGACGTCACACTACCATTCTATGATTTTTGTGATGCAGCAAATTCTGCATAATCAATGTAGCCATCTTTGTCCTTGTCGTCTTCTTGCAGAATCTGATCAATCATACTTGCAATTTCATCGTCGGTATAGCTTTTCTGTTCTCCACTCTTTGAATTTTCTTCATCGTGGTAGTGAGTGAGTGCATTTGTTAGTTCAATGCCATCTAGTTTGTTGTTATTGTCAGAGTCGTGAAGTTTGAAATAGTGAAACTGTAGATCCTCTTCGTTTAGATTCTCATCCTTCACATCAATTTCATCTTTTAGGTGTTCCTTGATATGACTGTTATGAAATTCAAACGAGTACACATTTCATTGCATGTTCTGATTTGGTACTGGACATGAAATCAATAACAATGTACCTATCAATGTTATGCCTGTGATGGGGATGGGGGAGGGAGTGGGCAAGGGGATTTGACATTATGCCTCCCCCCCCCCCCTATCCCCCCCAAAAAATGTGAAAATCCAAATCCTTGGGACATGAATATAATCAATTGGTGTCAAATTACCCTCCCTTAGTCCAAAACCCATTGTCCGAGTCAGGTGAACAAAATAAAACCTTGCACCCCTAGGCAAGATCCTTTTTTCAGGACGAGCCAAGGCAGTCGTGTCAAATCCTGACCCCATGCCCACCCTTTCCTCCACAGGTATAACATTGATAGTTACATAATACCTGACACTCCAAGGTAGGTTTAGCCTATTAAGGTTACGGTACTGTCTAAGCAGTGTTTTCAGTTTATGACTTATATCTTCTTTGTTTTACGTTACACGCCCTTCCAACCTATACACCATTGGAAAGGTTATGAAATTCTCTAAATAATGGTATAAATTGTTTTTTTGAAATTACTTTTGTAAGCCAAGACTACCTCATTAATTTAGACAGTAATAAAGTAATTTACAACTTCTTCATTTCTAAAAGGTTTGTCAGCTTTAGTTTCGATTGTTCGCTAATCACGCACTAAGCTAATGCTTCATTACACAGTAAAATGAAAGTTGCCTGTCTCCTACAATGAATACTTTTCAGATTATTCCATCATAACTTGAATTAATTTATTTACATTTTAATGAATTTACACACTTTGTCCGCCGTGAATTCATAATGCAAATATTAAATCTATCAATAAAACATACCTGAACTTATAAAGTGATCAAAGAATACAATTAGTTGACTGAAAGAAATTGTTGTTTTAGCTTAATTTTAAAAGAGGATTTAGGTAGGTGTTTAAGTGATTCGTCTTTTAAATTCCAAAGTTTAGGGCCACAAAATCTTGCATTATAAATCACATTAAAAAAACAATTATATTTTCTGTTCTCTTGAAAATATAAAGCATACCATTCTGCACTAGTATTTTGAGAAATTCACTTATTCAAATCGTTTTGCTTAAACTTCTTACACAGCAATAAACCTTTTTTAAACTGCATGGTTGACAAAAGAAAAAAAAACTGCAAGATTTATCTTTTGGTAAAACCATTCTTCTGCAATTTTTTTACCTTTCATCAGCCCAGAGTTAATCAAAGCATGTGCTTCACTTTTACTTTAGTATCTTTTTGAAAAAAAAAGCATAATTTCTCTGAAGTAATACTTTTAACAGAGGTAAGAATTATTTGAAAACAAGGTACAGTAATTGTAGCAAATCAAATGTTGGGATGAAAGAAAAAGCTCAGTGAAAGGGAGAACAAACCCATTTTTCACGAAATCATGCGACTCAAAGTACTTACTCTTTATCTCGTACGTGCTTTGTATCATGGAATGGATTGTGAGCGTTCGGATGTTGTTGTTGATCATCGCCAAATGCACAAACCACAAACAAAATCAACACAACCTTGCCAAAGATCATGGCAGACTTTCCACGTGCAAACATTTATATTTTGTTTCGTGTCTTTCCTCGCTTTGGTTACTCGAATTAAAGCCAACTTATCAAGTGATCAAGGTATTTTAGCAATTTTATGATTTAACTAGAATTTGACAAAAAAAACTCATAAATTTAATACAATGTTTTCGGAAAAAATATAGACTTCTCAGAGCAAGACAAAAGAACCAGAACTTAGTAGCCACGCGATGAAATTGTCGAAGGATGTGTTGGCACTTGATTGGTTGATTATCTTTTGACCTTTCTAAAATTGGATAAAATTTTTCTTTGAAATGAAATTGTTCAAGCTCACCGTTAAACACAAAGCTATTAACGTAACAATATTTTTGTATGCCGACTTATTTTTTCACTTTATAGATAGATGGGTACTTTGGGTTAAGGGATGCTCGTCGGAAAATAAATGTGAAATTTAAATTACCCTAAAAAATACCAAAGCGTAAAAATTTTGGACCCTGAAAAATACCTCATAGCAAAAAATGATCCCTTAAAAATACCAAATTAAAAGACGCTATAATTTCAAAGTGCCACGGTTTATTGTTGTTCATCTAGTATACCCCTGCATTCTTTGAGGTTACACGTACATTGTCATACTTGCAAATAAACTGGCAACTCTTGAAATTCCAACAATCGAACTAACAAAACACCTTGCTTTCTAGACAGGGCGAACCTTTTGATGATTTCAAGTAAGGTGGCGCGTTGGTGGTGGAGCTAACGTTTCCGACAAGATAGAAGTGAATACCACTCAAACAAAAGCAAGGAAACTAAAAAGTGAACTAACGAAGCTTGGTATTCGCAAGAAAACTAACTTTTCTTAATTAAAGGCTAAAGATTTTAAGCCGCTTTTCAATTAATGTAATAATGCATGATGGTCCGAATGAGGCATTCATTTTTTTGTTCATGTAATGGTAGTGCACTGCTTCTTTTAAACATGCAGTCATAAAATTATTACTCTGGTTTTTACAGCTTTCATGATTGCTACTACTAAAAGTACGAACGGAGAATCTGGGAACGAGGATGCAGGAACGGAAAAAGCAGGGACAATAAAAAGCGGAATATATAAAAGCAGGAACGATATCAATATGATAACGAAAAATATGGTTTTTGCCCAAACCGTGGAGTTAGTACGGCTGGGTTAAGCCTAGATAAAGAAATCCATTAAATTCATAAGGTTTTATCTTTTGGTACCTCCTTAATGTAACTATTCAAACTATGTGTGTACACATAAAGTATTGTTGTTGTTGTTTTGGTGAAGCTTATTTGTTTCTGTTAATAAGCTAAACCTACCTTGGAGTGTCAGGTATTATGTAACTATCAATGTTATGTCTGTGGAGGAAGGGGTCTGCCCAAACCGTGGAGTTAGTACGGCTGGGTTAGGCCTAAATAAAAAAAATCCCGAAAAATCGGCTAAAAATCTATCCGAATAATCCCGCCAAAAGTTCTAAAGATCTCTTTTTTTTCCTAAAAATCTCACAAATCCCTCTGAAAATCTCACAAAATCTTCAGTTATTGTTGACGAATATCTCCTGATCAACTCGTTTTTAGATTTTAGAAGTTGCTCTTTTTAAAATCAAATACGACGTTATAAGCCCGTGAAAGACAGTCGGTACAAAAAAAAAACAAGGAATAAACTTACAACTACATAATACTTCCTTCAAGAAGGAACGCACCCAGAGTCCTACTGTCGTCTGCTGATTTAAAGTGTTCAACAGAAGCCACTCATTGATAGAATTGCGTATAATTGGCCTTTCTTGCAAAAATAACTATCGTCATTGATTAATACAAATAACGTAAATTTGAATAAAAAATACAAATAATAAATGCTTTATTTAACGTCAACTGCGAAGGAAGTGGTTGCCCATTCTTCTTAGCCAGGGGCTAATGTTTAATAGCTTGACGGCTCAGATTTTGGCGTGAAAGTGGAATTTGCACAGGGAGGAAAACCGGAGTACCCGGAGAAATACCCTCGGAGTCATATTGAGATCGACAAATCTCAGCCAACATGCGGCAGCCCAGGACTCGATCCCGGGTCGTAGAGAGGGGAGGCACGACTGATGACCACTACGCCAACCTGACTTCCCTAAATACCAATATAATTTTTCTGCCTACAACTCGTACCAGATCTCGCATACAAACGGCTTTAGTAGCGAAACTTGTAAATGAATAACCACGAGACAACAATTCCGCCGATCGAATTGATCGAATTGGGCTCACAAAGTTTTAAAACATAAATAAGAAAGAATAGCCAATACAACCTAGAATTTAAACTTTTTTAGCACAATAAAACAACGATTGTATTTCAGTTCCATACCTGATGAAAGCTAGTATGGCTCGCCGGGCCGAAACATTGTGCTATAAAAATTTAAATTCTACGTTGTATTGGCTATTCTTTTTTATTTATGCTTTAAATTAGCTGCCGCCTCACCAGCTTCGCCCCTTGGCTCGGCTAGCTTGTTGACAATAAATAATTACTGCTTTGATTAATTGAATGCCGGCTGTGTAGCTTAATTACAGTCATTACAGCCGGCAGGACATACAATTATGGCCAAATATTTAAAAAAAGTACGAACTTAAATCATTTTTTAATTTATCAATCAATTCTATGTTCATGAAGTACTGTGTAATTATTTTTAAAATACGCACAAACAAACTCATTATCATTGTCAGAATTCATTTAAAGTAACTCGATGACCAATATATCTGTTATATTCTACTCGTGATCATATGACGAATATAAATCATTTTCTAACTAAACTACATTCATCACAATCAGACAGTATACACAGGAAATGGCATCTCTTTTTATTTGGTAACCCTAACGCAATGTAGTTATTACATGTTTTTTGCTTTTGTTGTTTGTTTTTCACGCTTATTTGAACAGTGAGCACTGCAATGTATATTGATATTCGTGTACATCATAAACACCAAGATATCAATTTTTACGAATGAAACTAGGCTATAATTTTGAGATACCTTCGATGACTTACTTTATCTGACACCAGCTTAAATACGTCCCGCTCCCTATCTCCTAGGAACCACACTTTCCACGCTTGTATTCAAAAAATACATTTGTCACTCGGTACTGCATATATGCTGAGTGTATATATACTGAATGCATGAGACAGGTGGGAAAGGTGAAGGAAATAGGGAGGGTGGGATGGGGGAGGACAGGGGAGGACAGGGGACTAGTACGCCTTTATGAATAAATTTTATACTAGGTCCTGATGAAGTTTCTCTTGCTCAAGACATTAAAACTACAAATGACTTGTTTGATTTAAACATACAAATGTTTTTCAACTAGACTGTTCTATTGTTTTCTAAAGCTGTCCTAAAAACTTGTAATTCCGTTGAAATTCTTTTCCAAACAATACCATCTTGATAAATCTCTATTGCAATATCGGAGACTTTCAGTTCCAAGCTGTGTTCGCACAAGGCCACTTTAATTTCATCTTTTGATGGTTCCTATCGAGTAACACGCAAGTGACAATGAGATCCACATCAGCTCCACTTGCACTGAGACTTGAATGACCCCACTAGTACCCGACGCGCCTGAGCTTTCTAGCCGTAGTTCATTAGGATACCGGTTTAGTAAGCTGATCACCACTCCGTTTGACCATCCAAAACCAATTTGAGTGTCATACTCACCCCCACCCCCAGGGGCACCAATGCGAGACACATTTAACTTTTCAAACATTTTGGAAGTGTTTTTCCAAGCTAAATAATTGTTAGTGACCCATTTCTGAGATAGATTCAAAGCTTCACTTTGTATCTCGGGAACTTCAGACTGTGCCAGTCCAACAATAAGAAGGTGTTGTAAGGGAGGCCAGGCATTTGGCAGATCCCACTGTTGTCCTGAATTCTCTAATGACGTCGGAACTCCACCAACGAATTCAAGAACTTTCAGCTTTTTGAGTGTGGCTAAAACCTTTCGCTCTCGCCGACTGGCATTTCCTTCATGAACTCTAGCCCAAAGAGGAACTACACTTGACAAAAAGAAACTTGGGATGCGCTCTTTGAATCGCAGATCATAATCAAGCCAGAGGCCTCTTGATTCATCCCACATTACAGCTTCAATGGCCATTTTTCTTGCATGCGCTACATTTTTATAATAAACAACTTTTGCCGAATTGTTCGTAATGTCAAAAAGTCTTTGCAAAATTTGTTCGTTTTTGTAGAGGATGCTGTTCAAATCCACGGGAATTATTTCGCTGGTTCGAGTTGTTCGCAAGCTTCTCTCAACCCCAGATTCAGAGCGATTAAACCAACGTGTACTGAAATCCCAGCCTGACTCTGCAGCGGAGGCAATATTTTGGTGGAGAGCTGCTTTTTTGATGGGCGAAAGTCCCTTTGCAGTTTCTGTGTCTTCATAGTAAGACTCTGGTCTCGGTTGATTCATTTCCGCTTCGTATCTACTCAAGTTATATTTTCTACTTTTAAATTCAACAGTGACAGAGCGTTGCGTTACCCAAAAAGAGTACTCCATTTCCAAAGCTTCTAAGATTCCTTTCACAAAATCTAAGTCATTTGTAGCATTCAAATATAGCTCAACCATCGGAATCAAAAAAGGAGGTTGGCTGCGGTTGGTGTAGTAAATTCTACCTCCATTTGGTACAAACCCAAATTGCCTTACCATCTGGACAAAATTTTGAATCATTCCTTTCACGGTGTTTGTCATTCCACAAACAAGCAATCCATCAATTACCCAATAGGAATCCCAGTAATAAAATTCGCGGAACCTTCCTCCAGGAACAATAAAAGGTTTTTCCACAACTATTAGAGAAGAGCGGTTGATCCCCTTTCGCGCTTCATTGTTGATATCGCGTCCTAATTTCTTCCACAATTTGTTAAGTTCTGAAGCAAACCGTTTTAATTCAACGTCCTTGATAAACTTTAGAAATCTAGGATGTTCTTTCCAGTCGGGAGGATTCCATACATTGAGATCGTTTCCTGCCGCAAGAAAATTATCCTGAACAAATTTTACAAGTTTGTCCCTGCTCGCGTTTTTTCCTATGGCTTCGAAGTTTTTTCGAACCTGAGAATGGGCGAACTTCATTCTAGTGTCAACAAACGTTTTTGAATCGTTGAAGACTCTGGCCATCTGAACAGCATGGAGAATGTCTCCCTGGCAGAAAATCTGGTCGCTGCATGCCCAACGAGGAATTATCTGTCCTCCCGCGCTATAAGTATAAATTTCAAGTATGAATAGAGCAAAGAGAAAATTAACGCCTTTTGACTTGAATGCAACCATCCTGCATTCTTGCGTGATTTGCATCTGTCAGTAGTTATACATTCCTGAGAAGTCAACGTCGATTTTTGACATCTATAACTCTTAAGATGTAAATCACGTCCTTGTATAATTTTTTCCATTGGTGGTGTCCTGAACTTGAAATGTCTAAAAGTAATTTTAAAGTACTATGAGCTTTAGGCTTATGTGATATTTTAGGGTGCAGGTCAAAGCTGATAGGTAAAATAAATGAACAAATAATAATAATAATAATACTACTACTAATAATAATAACAGTATTGATGATGATGATGATGATGATGATGATAATAATAATAATAAAATATCAACAAAAGATGTTATTAATAATTGCTCAATGACAAGTACAAGAAAGGAACTTCTCAGTTACCGCAATTAAAATCTCTTATTTGCCGAAGGTAAACTCTTTGGCTGTTTTCAAAACGTCGTGAATTTGACCCTGGAATTCCTGGAAAGAATTCATTGAAATCAGTGGTCAGGGCCAAGTGCGAAATCTGAAGCGATGTCACGATGTCACGATGGCCCACGGTACTTCCAGTACTGGATCGGAATCAACAATGCCGCATTATTATCAGTTTATCTTCAATTTGAATAAAAAATGACAGGATTTTTGGAGAGTAAATGTTAACGCTGGGTCTTATCTGTTTTTTCGCAAATGAAAAAAAAAAATCAAAGCTTAAGCCTGCGCCGGTAACTAACTTGCGGTTAATTTTATTTGCTGGTAAATCTCAGCAGAAGCGTTTTTTCGAAGTTGGTAAAATAAAGCGTCAAGTCCAGTGAAAGGACACCGACACCACTTCCGGTTCCCTTTTGGAATGGACATGCGCACTGCAGTCAGTCCAAGTTACGTGGCAAGATGGCTGCTGAACAGAATGGTGAAGTTTCAGAAAGTTCATTGCAGAATTTAACCATCTGTGAAGAAAGTAACGTCTCGTTGAGCAATGAAAAAGATAAAGAGTTAATAACATTAAACGAACCGCCCTACAAATTCGGATTTGGCGTTACAGAGTTTTACAAATTATGTCTCAAATATTATCACAAAGGTAAAATTATTTTTTATGGTTATTGACTAATTTCCTGCGAAAGCTCATACGATTCTAAAATGTCGCTTCAAGAAATGAGTTTTAAGAGGAGTTAAAGATCTAGAATGTGTTCTTGTATTAAAAGGTCATATTTGTAATTTATTTTAAAATGCTAAACATTTAATATTGTCAGTTTTCAAAACTTGCAGTATTAATGTGTTTGAAATCAACAACCAATTGTTTGTAAATAGATTAAATCTTGCCTCACCATAAACTTTGCTGGAACTGAAGTCAAGCTGGTAAAATGCAGTGATTCAGTTTCAAATTTCCTTTGTCATCAGAATTAATGGTACAGTAGTACTTGCTGATGGGTGATGTTGATATTGATGATGATAATGTGTTAAAATGTTGGAGTAAATACAGAATAGCTCTGGGGATAATTTCCGTACTGGGGTGTACTTATTTATGCATGCAGTTTCATCTCGTAAGCTAAAATGAATTTTAAAAAAACAGTACTTTTTAAACTTATAGCAGCATACATGTTTCGGCAAACCTTTGCCTTCCTCATTGCAAAAGTGGATTAATGAGCTAAAATGAGAAACATAATCATATGAAGAAATAGAATTAATTATACTGATAATGAACAACGGTACAAAAGAAATCCGTGAAAATTATAAGGACAGTTTTAAGTTGATATGCTTAACTTGGTTGAGAGAGGGTTTCATTCAATTAACGTAATAGCTTCTTTAATTTTAAGTTCAGTTTGAGTTGAAGCTTGTGATAGAATGCTGAAGCAACTGGGAGAACTTAAGCTAAAATGTCAGGGTTTTCCTTTTTGGCCGGTGACCGGCGATTTTCGCCGTCTGTGAATCGCTTCATTGCCGACAACTGTTATTATCACAAAAACATCCTTGCAGACAAGAATGCAAGTGTTAATAATAGATGTGGGTCGGATTGCGCTACCACGCCCAACTTCTCCGCCAGTTCAAAATTCATCTACTGCTACTTCATTTGAAGAGGAAAACCCTGCATTATCATCATCACCACCTTTTTATTTAAATCATGATTTTTCCCGTTTTCAAGGGGTTACTGACTTGCCTTGCATGACTTGATGCAACTTTTCCACATCACTCGGTGATTTAGATCCTCAAAGCTCACACCAATGTTTCCACACTCCTTGTCCATTATTCTTTTCCATTTCAACTTCGGTCTTCCTCTTCTGCCTTCAATCTCAGAATTCCATGCTCGTTTCACTTACTTGTCATCACCTTTTCTCAATACATGACCCAATCATCTGAAACTTCCTTCCCTACAGTTTCGATAATTGTATCCACAGTCCTAATCTTTCCATCAACTCTTTTGTTTTGTTCTATCAGTCAACTATAAATGTCGCACATCTTTCGAACCATAGGTCTTTCTACTCTTCTAAAAATACCTTCCTAATAGATACCGGGTGGCTCAAAAACGTACTCTTCTTCGATTCGGTCTAGATGAAAAAGTAAAAGAACTCTAACACTTAAACAATTGGTATTTTATTTTGTAATGTTTAACTTAAATTTTGTATATACCATGCATATTTTTACACAGTATTGAATGAGGTGTAACAGTGTTTAAAGTTGAATTAACGTTTCTGAAAATATCGAAAATGAACAAAAAACGGCCTATTAAAGAAGTTAAGACCGCAATAATTTGTACATAGGCACACTGCTGTTGAAAAATACACATTCGTTTTCCAGATAAAAATGCTATTCATCAGGAAATCCATGTCCTGCAGCAAGAATGCACTCTCTTGTCCGCGCATCCGGCTTGAGGGACACTGAGTGTTGCCGTGAAATAAAACATTCACAACAGTCTTACACGTTAAACTTAATAGATTCCAAAATTTTGTGCCAGTCTCCTTATAATGAACATATCTGTTCAATAAACATTTTTAACTTCACTTTTACTTTATGAAATGAATTCATATACTTCGATAAGCGGCGGTTGACAAAAATAGCTTGAT
>JAPEIX020162636.1:0-15764 GCA_026122405.2 Zoanthus sansibaricus
CTTAGTACGTATTTCCATATTTTATCGCTTTTCACATTCCCATGTGTGATTTTATTTTACTTAAAATGCAAATTCAAGCTGGAAAACTACGTTGAAATTAATTTATCAGTGAATAAATATGAGCAAGTGGTCGGATCAAGCCAGCAACTTCAACCGTAGACAGCTGTTTTTCATATTAACTAGTGTGTCTTTACACAAAAAAGCGTGTATTTATTTCAAATTTGTAGAACTTTATTTTATGCAAGGTTTAAGGACTAATTCCCGTTCCAAACGTTGTCTAAGTGCTCATTTTACGGGTTCGTGTCGGCTACTTAGCGAATGTGCTATCTGTACTTGGTGAATGCAATAGTTATTTTAAAAATCAAATCGATATCCCACAAGTATTATGCTATTACTATCACCTTTAGAGACAGCTTTTGCTTCTTGCACGGAATTATCACATTTCGCGCATAAATGCACATTAAATTAACACATTAAATTTCGCGCCTTTTTGCACTAAATTATCTATTGCTTTACATACGCAACGCCCGTTCCGGAACTCTAACATAATTAATTATACTTTATTTTGCGTTGTAACCCCCAACTGATATTTGATTAGGTTTTTATTTCGAGAAACAGCTGTATTCGAAAATTTCAACAGAGCTTTGAACATCGCAAACAAAACCAAGAAAGGTCACTCTTTTTTGGACAGTCAAACTAAGTCGGTTTTTTGCAAACGATTTTAAAATGTATCAACACAAACAGAAAATAACTAACACTTGGTGATTGAGAACGAGGGAAACAGTATGTTTTGTGGTTCCGAGACTGCCGACTGCCTCGAGAAACATGGCCGTCGGCAACGGACCACAAAACATACTGCTTTCTCGAGGTTACGGTCAATATTTTAACTCAATAAAGGATTTGTTGTTGTTATTAGCGTTTTGTTATATACCAACTATCAAAGAAGAACAAAAAATAGACTTTATTTTTTTTTTTTATAATCCAAACTTGTGAATTACAATTATTATTTACTGGTCCATAACATATTGCTTCCCCTCGAGTGCTCGCTTGCTGGGAGTCATGAGCACTTGATGTCCTCTCGTCCATTAAGGGTGTGGGGAAAATGGACTTTGATAGTTGGTACATAACAATAAACTGAATGTTATCAGTATATGCTGTAAGTAAAAAACACGAAAAAATAAATTAAAGCCAGAAAAGTTTAACGTTTATATTGCTCCCTGATTGCGGTTGATTACTCGTTTATTGCAATGTTTTAAAAAACAACAAATTAAAAACTAAATCGGACCCGACTAAATTTCCGTGCGTTTTATTGACGGTATCGCTGTAGCACCAAAATTTCATGCACTTAGCCGTAAAATCAATACAAAATAAAGGCGGAAAAATATTTCTGTTCTGGGGTGCACTGGGTCCTGTTAGGTTATGGTTAGGATTGTAGCTACACAGCAAATAGGTGAGATTTTTAAGCATAACATGATTGTACGCCCTCAGCCAATATTGAACTTTTACCAAAATAAGTTTTGAACAGCTGAAATTATTAAATCATTCACAATAGCTGCACAGATTGAAATGAACGAGGATAATCAGCAAAATTATGAAAAACAGTGATTTGAATGGCAGTCGATGGTTGAAATAAAATGTTATGGAGTTTGTTCCATATGGATTTCTTTTTCGAATTTCTCGTCCCGGCATCTGAGCTCTTGTTTACCTATAGGAGTTTAGCATAATATACCCTGAAAATCTTTTTCGGATGCTTTTCATCACATATGCATAAATAATAAAATCTAGACTCTAAGAAACTGTTTAGTTGCGTTGCTTTTCCTACATAATGCGTACTTTTTTCAAATTTGAATACACACGGACAAAATTACTTTTTTGCATTGAAAAAGAAACCTTTCTGGAGTTGAAAATGTTTTTTACATTTTGAATGAGGATTAACCCTTGAAAATGAAGTGAAATGTGCCTTGCAGCCAGAATGTGCAACTAGTAACAAATAAATACTTACAACTATTAGTTGCGCCGGCCACAAGGACAAAGATGCTCACTGCAGCAAGACCTGACTCACAATGACTCTTTACAAACAACTTCCAATATTAAATGATTTTATGCAATGAAATCAGTGCCATCTCAAGACTTATTTTAGGCGTCATTAACTGTTTCAGTTATATTCCTTTGTTCTCAAGTAACTGGCATGGAAGAATGAGTTTTTCTGGAAAATACGTCACCCTATGCAGATAATTAAAGATAATAATATAATATACTCTTGAATTAAAATTAACCTTTTGGAGCTTTTTATTTGAGGGAATGCTTATAGGCCTGTTTGAAAAGTAGGAAGGATATATTCAACATGTTATCAGGCCTAGATGTTGCTCTAAACGCCAGAGTATAACGCTTATAAAGAGTGCTGAGTTGTTAGAATATTAGCTAAAATATATCCTGTGGTTAGGCAAATATTGGAGTATCTATTCTTCCAGCGGAAATTTTAATTTTTTGCTGGCTTTATCCCGCAGCAATTAGGGTTGATTTGTTCAAATATTGGCTAAAGATAATTCTGGGTTGCGCAAATATTAGACTGAGCTACTAGCTCTTCTTTAGGAATTTTAAACTTTTCTAGCTTTATTTCACAGTTGATTTATTTAATTAATACCTTTTTTGAAAACAACTTAGTTATAAAAATCCACGATAAAAAGGCACGATGTTTCGACCTCACAAAGGGCAAGGTCATTTTCAAGTGAAGTAAAATACATAAAAACGGAATAATTAATACTAGGTGGTTCAAATATGCTGGCATATACTAAAATCAAAACAAGCTATTGTCAGAAATATAATTATAAACTTATCATGAACTAAGGTTTAAAACAATGACTATATTTAAAGAACTGTAAAACAATAAAACGGGAATAAATAATTAAATAAAATATAAGTAAAGCGAGAGAATAGAATCGTATTGGTTTTATCTCTCTAATAAAAAGCATTTCATAAATGACGAAGTTCAGTTTGTTAAAACATCTCTTAAAATTCTAAAATATATTTAGAAAAGTCATCTCTACTAATTTCGTGTTTTGCGCTGATGAAGGTATCGGCATGCAGTATAGCCGACGGCCGACATGCAAGCATAACCTGTATCATACAGACAGGTTACAGTTAAAAAAATCCATATGCAACGCACTGTTGGCACACAAACAAAAGATGACTATTTTTGCTTGAACTTGATTTGTTTTTTTTTAATTTTCCACTTGTAAAAACCGGATTTACTTCTATATTAATAGTTATATTCAGTCCTTTTTGATCCTTGAAAGGAAGAACAACTCTGATAGGATCCTCCTTTGTCACAGGTTGTTGTTAAGCATTTTGAAATTGAAATTAGATCAAAGGATTTAAAAGAAAATTGTTACAAACGGAAGGCAAGTAGGTAATACTTTTAATCTCAACCAGTTGTTTATTTGACGGAGCTGTTCGGCAAATTTCATAGAGAAAGACATTTCAAGTGAGATTCCCCGTCAAAACACACAACTGAACCAACAAATAACAAACAAATTACCTTCGCCTGTAGTTTTAATGTCGATCAGGCCATTGAATTCTCGGTTAGCTTTGTTGAAGATAAATTACAAATTGAAAAGTTTTCTTTTGTGAATAGTTGAATACTTCCCGCAACTTATATTTTCAATTTTAGCGTCGTTCGTTAATCGACGGCCCCGAAAGCCACTAACCGTTCAATAAAAGATAGCTAAAATCTCTAGATCTGAATTATACACATACACTTGAAAATTATATGAAAATTATTGGCATGTTACTTACAGGCAACTTGCCTCATCAAGAATTTTTCGACATTCCCTTCGTCAACTTTTACATGGGAATGTTGTCGTCAGGTTAAACCGTAAAATTTATGAGTTAATAGTTCGTTTACAGATAACATAATTTACACTAGCCATTTGGATTGTTCGTAAATAGCTCATTTCTTATAAATACATTTAGAGTTCAACTAGAGGAGCAAATAAGCCACTGGCCTTCTTACGTCTTGTGTCTGAAGCGAGCAGTTACAGGGGACAGTGTACTGTCCGTTCGCTCCTTGAACGGCGTGAAAATGAGAATGAGGTGCAAGGGGCCCTGCACCTGGAACTAGCGGTACACCTGAAGAACTGAGAAGAGATGAGTTTGAGGAGGCACCATTGGGATAAAGGACATGCGGATAGATTCCACTTGAATCCAGATACTCCGGCCGGAGAGAGCTTGGCATTTCCATGCCGCAAAGACGATCCAAGCGCGAGCCGTGACCTCCAGCCGACGAAATGCTGCTGCCATTTAAGCCATAGGAAGAAGTCACTGGAAGAAACGACCGCGATTTATTGTTGAAAGTCGTAAGCGACTCACTGGTGCTAAGCGACGGTGGAACTGAGCAAACTGGCGGCGTAAAGTCTTTAGAATATTCTCTGAACTTGGAGACTTCTTCAGGTGTTGGAATACAAGGCAATGGAAACGGGTAGCGGTCTGTTTTTTTCAGCAATGATTTTGGCTTTCGTCTAGGACGGTATTTATAGTCGGGGTGGTCCTTCATATGTTGCGCTCTCAGTAATTTTGCTTCCTCGACAAACGGCAGTTTGTCTTTATCTGTTAAGTGCTTCCATTCAATTCCAAGACGCTTACTAATTTCTGAGTTATGCATTTTCGGGTTTTCTTGTGCAATTTTTCTTCTCTTTTCCCTCGACCAAACCATAAAAGCGTTCATGGGCCTTTTAACGTGGTCTAATGGTTTTGACATGTTGGTTGAATTAAATTACACGAGCGAGATTCTATCTCCTTGGAAATTTTAGGTCGTCTATAGTTTCACCACTTCTTGGTTCTTCAGTGGCTAGAGCGAAATGACGAACTACCAATTTCCACACGCGGCAAGATCAAACACCATCCAGTGAAGAGCATGCGTGCGCGATAATTGAGTTGTAACACGGGGAAGAGAATGGCTTCGCAACACGTCATTTTGTGAAAAGGCTATCCAATTAAATTCGGGCAAGTTATATTCAAAAGATGTTCATTGAGTGGCCCTGCCAAAACACAATGTTTTCAATGTATTTTGTTGATTAGTTCTCCAAAGAGATATTTGGATTTTGTAAATAATTTTCTTAGTTGGTATTTGCGGCCTAACAATGAGCCTATTTTTTCTTCTGCAGCCTCAATTGGCTAGCTTTTGTTTGAGAACAATACAAAAAAAAGTCAAACTATCCTTGCGTTGTCACAAATTCTATGTAAGTGAGCCTTAACAAACACTAAAGAGCGTGTTTTTATTTTCAATTTTCATTTGGACCTCGAGCTTGTCTGAGGAGAGTTAATTTCTTCAAATCGGCAAACAAAAGGTTAATATTCAACTCGAGCAGAAAAATTAATTTATATTAAACTATACGAAAGTAAATAGTTATTCACATCCGATTTTCTGTTAGTTGCGGTCACTCTCTTGGCAAGAATTGCCATACAAATGATCAATTATGAAGCCTTTATTTACGTACTTAGCATGAGAATAGCGTATGGTTATGAAAAGCTGGTCTCCCCACATGAGACTCGTCGACTACAATATAAACTAAAAAAAAATAAATTTGCCTCACAACGGCTAAAAGATGAACAACCTTATGGTATTGTTATTTTTTTCATGTTTGAATTTGTATCACTTTGCATTAGTTTTTAATATTAAGAAGTTTATTGAAGCTTTTCTCGCTTTATTGAATTACGATTTCAAGGCAGCGGTTCATTTTATTTATACGTTTGCATTTTCAATTCTGGATTTATTGCTTTGCTGCAGGGCAAAAAGGAAACTGTTGAATAAGTGGCCTTTATGAATAGTCCCTACTTCCTTTCTTTAATAATCTTTTGTTTATGGACAATACCCTGAAAGAACTAACTCGTTATCATAATAATTCGTGAAAGCGCCCATTCAAAACTTGTTTTCATAAGGGTTCCGCCGAAAGAATTGAGGAATTATCATGAGAATAGTAGAATGGTTCACATAATGAGATCATTTGCAGGAGACACATTTCAAATTAAAATTGCACCCACACAAAATTTTATAAAAACCCGAAAACTAGCACTGAATTTGCCGACTATTAGTAAAAGCGTAGGTATTGTAATTGCACAAAGCTTAACGAACTGAGAGTCGAGATTACGGAGCAAACGTCGTTTAGTAAAACCATCTTTAAATATTTCATTATTTTGGCGATTGTCCTGTCATTTTCGAGTGGTAGAAAATTACTCTCAACTTTCCAAGTATTATCGTTAGCTGATCAGCAAGCTTCGCGGAAGATGAAAAGGAGACAGTTTTCAAAACAAAGTTTAAAATCACCACAAAGCCTCAAGCTTGTATTTAGACTAATTTCGATATCGCAAAAAAATAATATGGCGACACAACCTTTATGCTGGATATCTTATACACAAAGGCAGCGTTTCGTGTTTAAAAGAGAGGTTTTGTTATTTTTTTTTTGTCTTTCTTGTTTGTTTATTTAACTTTACAATGACAGTATTGCTTAACATTGAGAAAGTATTGGCCCAAAAACAGTGAAAAAAAAAAACTATTGATTAACGGGCCAGCTAATTAATCTTCAATAATTTTATGTGTTTTTTCTCATAAAGATATTTTCAAGCGGATG
Organism: Zoanthus sansibaricus; assembly: GCA_026122405.2. Taxonomy (NCBI): domain Eukaryota; kingdom Metazoa; phylum Cnidaria; class Anthozoa; order Zoantharia; family Zoanthidae; genus Zoanthus; species Zoanthus sansibaricus. Next base: position 6,627 of record JAPEIX020162636.1, read on the forward strand.
TCAAGCGTAATTATTCAATCCTCAATTTTAATAATGGAGTCTTGTCATTATTCTAAAAATTTATTGAAGAATATGAGCAGTGTGTATAATAGTTAATAAAACCAACAGTTTTAAGATGTTTATTGTATAACAGCAAGCAAACAAGTTTCTGATGAAATAATAAATGTTCTACAGGGGAAATTGCCTTCACCCCACGGCGCAGCATATTTTCTTTTCTCGACTATAAACCATTTTCTTCACAGTCTGTTCTCATTGTCTCAAACTGGCCATAATGTGTTTGTATAAAGTATGAGATTTCCGTATTTTCCAAAACATCTTGTTATTTCTAATTTTTCCACGTTTTTGATTACAGGAGGTATCGACACACCGGAGTCATGAAGCTGCCCAAAAAATTAATCCCAATTCCAAAATGACACACCACTAACAGTAGAACATATTATTGTGTTATTCTCAGATCTTAGAAAAAAAACAGTAACACATTAGTTGAAGTATTGATAAAATATTTATGGCTCAATATTGATGAGTCGAAAATGAATGTTGAGAACGACAACGCAGGCAGTATTTTGAAGTTATATTTCAGTAAAATCATACCCCCTATAGAATTCTTATTTTTGTTCAAACAGGATCACAGCACGCCAGTAACTAGAATTGCATATTCTAATAAAAGCTAAAAACCTGAACAGTGGGAAATTGCTTATTTTCTTCATAAACACAATCAAATATTATCAAACAAGGAAGCTTTAGTCCGGATGAACCGCAGAGTTTTCAAACATTTGGTTTTTATATAACTCATGCAGTTATATGCATTTTTTTTAAAGGATTTTCCAAATCTAAAGCGGAAAATTATATAAAAAATACGTATGATTTTGTTATCGCTTCGGAAATTAGTTGAAGTCTTGCCAATATATATGGAGATTCGAAACTTTGTAAAGTTTGGGCCAAATCTTATGCGCTATTCATCGGAGATCAAATATCAGTATTTACGGTTTTATCACAGATAGTAAACTTTGATGGTTTTGGATATATTCTTTTCGAAACCTATGAAAACTGTGGGAGGCCTAGAATTTTCAATTTCTACCATCCCAAGTCAAATAATGAAGATAAAATCTGCTAATTTTTGTGCAAATACCTTCCTTTGAATGACGCCATCGCGAAAGAAAAGATTTTGAAAAACTAACACGATATGTTATCAAAAAGCAAATTCATTTCACATATCTTCATTGCAATTTTAGCCGCTTTTGTTGTCGCTAAATGAAACGGCTTTAGACAGAATATCGATAAACGCAAACTCAAATGATAATAATAATCACTGTATGTTTGCTTTACTGTTTAACTCCTTCAAGCTAAACGGAGTTGCTTGACTTTTAGAATTAAATACAAGTAAACTGAATTGTCTTTCCTTATTTTAGGCATATTATTACTTTAATCTATATCCATTTCTGGATATCTTGATTGTATTTTTGCTCAGTTAATTTCTTCGTTTCCAAGACAGCTCATATTGTTTTGCCGGGATCAGAAGGTTAACCGCGCCGGGAGGAAAATGTAGTGCGGTTTATTCTGAAAAAATAAAAAACTAAAACAAAAGTTTAACTTTGCATGTAATGTAAATGCATCTATCAAAATTGTCAGACACCAGTTTCTCAAAAAAATAATATTCATGATATCAATATTAGCTGAATTACAGTTCTCTAACTAGTTTCGTAGTTCGCTTAATAACTTATAGATAAAGAAAAGGTATGAACAACGCCGTGCTGAAATTTCACTCTGCATCAGCGATGTTATATATATACATATTTTTGTTAAGTAACTTTTACCAAACGGAGTGAAATGACCATTTTAGGAAGTACGGTATAATGTTTGAAATATATAAGTGTTGTTAGAGAAACTATTTTGCAATTACTCTGACTGATTTGACAAGTATTGCACCTGATTTATATTAGCAGCTATGCGTGTAACGACAAATCAATAGATAATGTATAGCCCTTAACAAGACAAATACACAAGACCGACAAATGTTCAAATTTTACATGTCTTGTGAAACACCATAGATATTTTTTAAAAAAAAAGAATGCACATATCTTTTTGCTAAACCATTCTTTATTGTTGCCAGTTTGCTGTTTTGCCTTCTACTGTGTAAATCGACCATTGTAAAGTCATGTTGAAAGACTCGAAGTTTGGTTGATGAAATGCTTGCTTTCAGAACTGATCACACAATTGAAACTTTAATTTCAAAAATGTTCTTTCAACTACAGGAAACGATCGCAAAATTTAAAACTTTGACAATGTTTAGTTCATTCATGTTTGATGTCAAACGTAAAAAATGACACCATTTACAATCAGTCAAATACTGTAAGCAAACGCTGAAATTTTAACTTAAAAAATAATATAACTATTCTTTGTCCAAACTTTAAACAAAATTGGCAAGATTTTGTTTCATATTAATGTTTGAACTTATCTGTTTTCTATAGAACTTTTTTGAATATTATAGTATATGGAAGACAAGGTCTCAGTGGATTATCACGTAGTTAAAATCGGAAAACTCGAGAACAGAAATTTTGATATTAAGTTTGCAAATTATCGCTATATCAGTATAAGACGCAAGTAATTAAAATAAATAGAATAAAACAAGAAAAAAGTTTTGAGACTTTTTGATTTTAAAATGATTCATTAAAGTATTTTGCTGACTCAAAGTTTTTCAAGATGTTTCGGGGTTTACCTGATTATCTAAACTTACCAAGTAGTTTCAAACAAACATATGTCAACTCACTCTTGAAAAATCACTTCAACCGAGTTTTAATCTTGTTTTGAAAACATCGACAGTTTCGAAAATTTATTCCAGGAAAATCTGGTTTTTAGCTCGTGAAGATATAGGTTTTACTAATGGCTGTTTCTTCATGCAGTGCATATGAAAATGCCTAATGCGTAATGTAAGCAAACTTGATTTTCTGCTTTAACATAGATTATAAGCTTTCCAATAATAAATCTATATTATGCGACTTTCTTAATGATTATACCAGTGGGTTTTACTTCTAGTTTTTATGTTTTCTTTTTGATGCAACCGCCTCAATTGTGAAGCAAAAAATAAGCCCAGCACGAACACAAAGCTTTCGATGAAAGGCTTTGTCTTCACTTGCTACCGCTTAATAGTCAAAGTAATTTTGCTATTCATTGCGGTTGGTTTCTCATTACTAGCAAAATCTTGGTCTATTGTTTCATTAAGAATAAATAGTGTTTGCAAATTTGTTAGTTATGTAAAAAATAACAATAAAATAAAAGCTTTATTGAAGCTCTGAAAACTACTGTTAGGCCTGTTGCTTTTTGCCGACGTGATGGCCATAAAAGCAATTCTGATCAATTTTATAAAGACTATTATTCTTGTATGAATGAAATTGTTTTAAAATATTTTAAAATGCTTTCAGAGCTTTTTCTTGATTGCCAAGTCAAAAAAAAAAAACACGAAACAAAACAAAACAAAATCAAAGAATAGAAATGGCAAAGAATGAGAAAGATATAATATCGGCTTGACAAGAAGAGGACCTAGATTTTCAAGATGACTCGTTTAGATGTTTTTTTTAAAACTATTTAGACAACTCGAGAATAAAATTAATATGATAATTGTCGTAAGTAGTTCAAGGAGATGATGTACTGGGCGTTTGCATCTTGCCTAAGAAATTGCTCAACAAAGACTCTTCACGGTTGCCTTGGCGAACGACCGGGCAACACTTGAAACTTCACTCTTCAGATCTTTAGATCAAACATTACAAGATCATGAATTTGTCAACCTTCAGCATTCGAAGTGACAAGATTTAATGAGATTGTACCGGTCAAAATATCCTTGAAAAAAGTAGGAATGTAAACGAAACTAAACAAATTTTAATAGGAAATGTTAATTTCGATTTTATCATGTCCGGTCGATAAAGAGGAACAATATGTTTGTTGAGAAAGTACTTTACTTGTCTTTATTTGGTGAAATAATGTAAATTATAGCTGTAAATTTAAACGGTTTTGTTTTGCTTTCAATAAACCGCTAGGCCTTTTTATAATGCAGTATTTCGTTACAAATTGCCATCAGTCTAACCGCAAAAAGATTACGCAAGGAGAAATTACTTTTTCTTAAATTGAAAACAATATGTGAGATTCGAATAAACTAAATTACCATTCAAAGTGCTTGGTAGTAAACTTAAAATCTTCAGACGGAAAGATGGAAAGATGGCGCCAAACCAAATAGATGTTTGTTAATCCATTTTTCTCAAATAATGCTTTACACATAACAAACAGATTGTAAAACCGATTACTGATCAATAATTTCTAGAACACTCAAAGCCATACCTAATTTTATCTGTTTAATAACTGCCGAAATTTCCATTTTATCTTAATCTCTTGTGCCTGTGTTCGAGTGTAGAGAATTAATATTTGATTGGTGTTGCACAAATAGATTGATTTCTAAATAAGAAAACGCAGTTGACACTTCCTATCATCTCAATGTCATTTAAATGTTGATAAATTCTTATTATTGAGAATTACTTCGACATTTTAAATAAAAGACCCATGTCTATTAAACAGTGAAACTTTTAAAGTGTGTTTTTAGTTGACAAAACCCTCTCGGTTTTTTATATATATGAAGGGTTGTTAAAACGTTCTTGTAAATTGGTTCCCATACCATGAAACAAATGTTTTATTCTTTTTCTTTTTCTTAAATTTTTGTCGCTATCATTTCTTTAATTTTAACTGGGATGAGAGCAAAAACGAGAGAAATAAAACAACTTTTTATTTAAGATATACCAGCAACGTTCAACTGCCAAAAAAAAACAATTTATTGTCGAGAACTCGGTCTTTTCTTGTTTCCAAGATTTCGCTACGTTCACCTTTTTTAAAAAAATGACACATTTATTTCATTGAAAGAAAATGATTTTAAAGTCCGTAAAATTCAAACTTTATCAGTTTCACACTGACCGATTCATTCCTTTAACTTGAATCGCTCTCTATCTAACTGTCTTTTGTCTCATAAGAGAGTTTAAAACGGGCTAGAAAACGAAAGCTCTTTTACAAATGATATTTGAAATTGATCATTTTATTGTTTTATTGATCAAAAACAGTATATTGATGTCTTTCTTTGGCAAACATTTCACCTTTCATAGACATAATTGTGCCTCAGGATTTTATGTAAAACGATCAATTTTTGACCGTTTTTAAACATCTACACCAATTTATTTTCAAGTACAAGTTATTAATCTCAGGAAGCAATTTGAAGATCGCTTGCCAAAACAAGAAGACAAACAACGGAGAAAAATTGAGGACTATAGCAGACTAGAACTCAAAAATATTCAAAGACGCAGCAAAGAACTGATTTATTCGGCTTCAACGAAAGGTCGTACCTTCATAAATTATTATCTTACTCGCCAAAAGAGCGGAAACTGTTTTTTTTTCAAATTATTTTTCTGAAAAGGAAACAACCGAAATAATATTTCTAACGTTTGCAATCGGAAGATGAACTTGATTTCGGAAAATATTTATCAATGTTAACAGAGGTTTTTATTCTTTTTGATGTTTTCTAAATATTTTCAGTATATAGTTTAATGTGGTGATTTAGCTGCGTTTTGATAAAAAAATAGTTGTTATTTTTAAAACGTTTTAAAATACAAACATATTAGTTTGTTTTATCTATCAAAATACACAATTTTAAAATAATTGTGTTCTCTCGTCAAATATCTGTTTAATTGTCCTCTTTCGATTCAAGAAAACAAACAAACAAAAAAAGACTCACAGTTACTCGAGAAGATATCGGCTTATGTAAGCCGGGCAAGAGAGCCTTGGATCTTGAATTCTACATTGTGGATTCTGGGTTCCATGTCCGTTTATTCCGGATTCCAAGGTCCAAAATTGCCTGGATTCCGGGTTCCACGGTCCAAAAGTGCCTGAATTCCGGGTTCCACGGTCCAAAAGTGCCTGGATTATTGATTCCATGTCCATGGATTCCGGATTCCAAAGTCCTGGACTCCGGATTCAACACGCTAAAATTTCCCGGATTCCGGATTCAGGATAACTTTGCGTATACATGGAGTGAAAGACAGCACAAAAAAACAAATTTAGTGTAACAGTGTTTATTCAAGGGCCTAGATACATAAACAACTTACCGTTTGCAAAACATTTTTTAAAAAAAGCTTTAAACCTTAAACTTATTAGCTATATATAAACAAAGAAATAAAAAAACACAAATAAACAAACAAACAAACCAGCACCTCATAGGGAAGACAGAAGTTGTAACTTTTAAAAATCTAACTAGTGCGTCGTTCAACAACCTGTAATCAGTTCTATATTTATTATTCAATATTGAAATCTCCACAATCATTCAGGACAGTAATTAAGAAAACGAAATTTTGTGGATTTATTACTATTACTATGCCAGTGAGAGCAATGATACATTTTTTCTTGTGAAAACAAACAAACAATAAAAAAAACAGAGGACGCAGTCTATGCGCGGAATTAAACAATAAACAGTTTTCCAAGTGCGCACGTCTTTGCCGTTCCACCTACAGACAACACTTTACAACAATAATCAATTCAACAACTTGCAAAAATAATGATTGTTATTTGTTGTTTAAGACATACTAATAAAAGAAATGTTTCACGTACTAGTTGAGCTATCACGTACGCTTTTTTTCTATACGAACCATTAAATTTTGCCGAGGCTCATTGTTCTCAATTCTTGTTTTGGCTGCTTCAGCCTCAAGTCGTTCTTAATTTGTTCTTATTTCTGTGAGTGGTTTGAAATAAAAAATCAGAACAAAAAGACCTCAATGCATTGAAAAACAATGCTGACCCTCTGTATTTTGAGATCTCTATACATTTATCCAAGGTTACTGACCACTGTGCATTTTGTCCTTTCTTACAGTCCTCCTCCTCAGGCTGTAGGGGTCAATGGTTTTGCTGCCCAGTGATTTTACAAGATTCAGTGAAATTTCACGTAGAAACATTTTCACTTTTTTCAGCCTCAGCCTGAGCTTGTTCTTAGATTGTTCTTAATTTTCGGCCAATCTGAGTCTCATTGTTCTTATAAAATTGCTCTTATAAAAAAATGCTTGTATACTATAGAGAAAATCATTTGGAAACTTGTAATGTTGCATTTACAAGACTCTTCAGCTGTTTGTCCTGACCAATTAAATTTGGCAGTAATCAAATACTTATAGGTCGTTTTCAACCTAGATCGGCAGAGTTTTAATGGTGTTTTATCAAGCGAGTAGGTGCGTTAAGTTTGCATGCGTGTAATTCTCATACCTTTGCTTTTATAACTGTTAATTTATAGTCATGTCTGCACTAATTAGCCCAGTCGCTGAGACCGTCCTAGTCTAGAACCTTTCTGTCAAATTGATAGTTTTAAAAAATATAATGTCTCGGCTCCGCCAGTAGTTGACAGTTCAGTAAACCAGTTTGGCCAGTTGAAATGTAAAGCAATCAAAACCAAGAGAAAAGATTTCTACAACATGCATTTGCTGTAACTATAATAGTATAAAAATACGGCTCAAGTATTGGAAAAGTTCAATTTTGTTCAATGAGAAGCACCGGAGTGCATTGACAAAATCTCTCGGAATCGGATTGAGCTCAACAAATCTCAGCAGATATACGAGACCCTGAGTTCGAATCTGGGTCGTCACAGAATCGGAAGGCATGAGTACTAATCATTCAACAACCGTGGCTAGCTGTAAAATATGTCTCAAATATTTATCTGATAGATAGATAGATATAGATAGATAGAGAGCTTTATTAAAAGGTCATATTGCAGCCTTGTAGGGCTGAATTGCATGACTATTTACAAGGATAATAATAATAGTAATAATATTAATAGAGTTCATAAAGTTCAAACTATTAAAAACTGCTTTTTAAAAGTTAGCTAGTCAATTACATCTAAGAGTCGCAAAACAAAATTGACCAGGAATCATTCAAGAATGCATGTAAACCGTGATACTAGGGCGCTTTTGACTCGAATGTGACTCTCATTGGCTAAATCGAGGTTACGTGGATGAATTCAAATCAAATGTTACCGGCTGATAACATCTCAAAATGTTTTGACCAAGCGGTGAAACATGTGGTGAATATTGTTGTCTCGCGGTCACGTTTGAGAGCTAGCGAGAAAATTGTTTTGTTTCGATCCCTAGAACCTCTACTTCCTTGACTTCGTCTCGGGAAACAATGAGATTCTGGGAAACTAAAACAGATGCAGGGCTGTCAACCCCCGAAAATTTCAAATCTGGAGAGCTGATAGGGAAGGGACGTCGTGACGTCACAGTGGGTGTATAATATATTCGATGGTGTCATATCAGGTATGATGTGTCGTCATAATTTATGATTGATGACGTCATAACGAATATAACGTTTTGTGCAAAAAGCGCCTGTTTATTTGGATATCTATTTTATGAGAGAAAAATAATTAATAGTTTGATATATAAAATCATTAATGAATTCACCAGAACGTTAACTCTAAAATCGCAAAAAATAGGAAAACAAGAATTAATAAGGGTGTTCCTGGACGTGAGGGGGAAGGAAGGACGGGGGGAGGGAAGGGGTCCGGAACTCCCAGAACCCTTCCCTGGCTACGCCCCTGACTCTATTTGTACAGATGTTCACTTAGTACAGTTGTTAAACCAGTAGAATACGTCAACAGGTCAACCATTAGACCGACGGTTGTGAGCGTAATTTGTTATCCCTGATATTGAAACGTAATCAAGCAGTATATGTACTCATGAAATTAGGGAATAATATCAAGTGCATTTTGTCACAAATTGAAATTATTCCCTGATTTTACTCTTTGCCATTTGATTACACATACTTATTGACATTCATTTTGAATTTGCTTTAAGATTTAAGCTACGAGTATACATTTTAAACATCGGTCTATTCAAAAGATCCTTGATTAAGGTTACTTTGCTTATCGCCCCTGTTCTAAGTCTCAAATCTCAAAGCCGGTGTTGAATTTGAATGAATGTTTAAATAAAAAAACTTACCTGAAGAGTTGCTTGTGTAAATTTTTTTCTGTCGAAATCCTTAATTTTTGAACATTTGTCAGCAACACTTTTCATTAGCAGTTGATGACCAAAAGGTAAAAGTCCTAAAAAGGCCCTCTGAAGAGCAGAAAGATCGTTC
>JAPEIX020163161.1:0-15760 GCA_026122405.2 Zoanthus sansibaricus
GTTATGTAAAACGAAATTGCGTGTTGATAACTGACTCGAATAGAAAAAGTGAGACATAAAAGCATATTAAAAACCTTTTTTAAATTTGAAACTATCAAATGCATTTAAATGGAGCATCGGGGAGGGAATACCATGCATGAATAGAATAGCTCTTTGGAAAAACAAAACTTAAAACGCCGCCGGTTTTTTTGCTCTAGGAATAACAAACTTAAATACATGGGCTCTTCTTCCATGCCAATAACATTTCGGTTTAGTTGGACTGCTACTGAAAAGTTTAGTTCACAAACGACGGACTAGTATTGAAAACGTTTGATAAGAAAGAATTCAAACCAGATGAGTAAAGTTGTCTTGGACTCCCGACTAGTATTTTATTTTGGCCCCCCGGACCAGATTAGCTTTTTAGTCACTTCAGGGGGCCAGTGCCCCTGATTTACTAATTTCTTCTTTAGATAAAAAATGTACATGAGAATCTGGGGGTAAATAAATTGTTGTTGTTCTTGTTTTTGTCGTTTTTGTTGTTGAAGAATCACCGGTGGGGCTCCCTCTGCGCACAAGAAGAACTACAAGAACTGACGTGCAAAGCATCTTTCACAGGCAACCGTTGGTCTCGATTCCTGTCAAAGAGCAAGTTTCCTTCTGCTTATCGCATTTTTTTAAATTTCATAAACAAATAATGCGTGTAATAATAGAAAGCAATTATTAGGAAGAGCGTTCAAATTATCAATATTATTAATATTAGTCACTGGTTGCAAGTTAGCGTACGTGGGAGTTGTATTAAGCATAGCTGCACTCGAACTAATTAATTATGTATCACTATTATACTGTTTGCATGTAGATGCATTATTACAGTTTATATTATCACCAGCGACTATCTGCTGTATCAAATCATCTTGGATGGGGATAAAGGTGACATTGGTCCGAACTGATACCCAGGCAATGATGAGGCTATTTCATCAACAGACACAGACAACATTTCTGTTGCAAGAGGACCTCTTGTAGTGGTTGCCAGTCATTTTGCCCCCTGGTGGTTTCGCCCCAGGTCATTTCGCCCAAGGTAATTTTGCCCCACTTCTTAGGTCGTTTCGCATCATGCATAAGTTGTTTCGCCCCACGCATAAATTGTTTCGCCCCACTTTATAAATCTATACTTTTTACGTAAAATAGTGGTTTTAAAACAATCTTTACTAATTTCTTTAACTTTTATCACGAAGGTAAGGATTACAAGTTCGTTTCCACAACTTTTGTCAACCTAACTTCATTGTCATTCTCTTTCTGCAAAGAAGCTTGTTCAGAAACTAGTTCAAAGTTGACTCAAATCGAATCTCTAGATTAGATTTTAGTGTTTTTCGCAAGTTAATTTTAGAACTCAGTGAGTTGTTTTAGCAGTTTGAAATTATGAAGGCTTCAAAGAAAACTAAATTTGCTTGAAATTGTAATTGTAAATTGTAAATTTCCTTGAAAATGTAATTGTAACATAATAGCTAGAAACAAGGAAGCCGTTTCAAAACGATGTGCCTCGCATTTTATAATAAATGTAAGACACCATTATACTTCCTCTGTTTTACATTAATTTTTATTGCTAAGTTAATTTACGAGTTTTAGTGAAGTCTCTATGTAAACCATTTTCATAGATATACTTAAGTAACTCATCAGCATCATTCACATTTAACGTCTCTTTTCCATGCTTGCTTGGGTTATATGCATGGGTTTCTTAAAACTTACTAAATGGCTGGCATACGATTTTTCTCAAAGCTGGTGTTGTGAAGTGAAAATCGGTTCATAGTTTCACCCGGGAAATTGACGTGCTGAACAGAAGGGAAACTCATTCCTTGTTATGCCTCATATGGCCGAGCGCTGCCTGGGTAACTCACCTAGGTGTGTAAGGGTGCAGCAACCCTCTACAATGGCTCTAACACCTTCACCAGTGATTTCTTGACACCAACTGACATCTAGCCTCTCTAGATCACAGTTGCACTTGCAGAATGTTTTCAGGCCTAAAGGCAAAAATGCATGAAAAAAAAGGTCCAATTACCTAACCCACCATTAACACTACAACAAACAAGAAATAACTTTAGGATTAGTAATAACATACTGTACATGGCTAACACGTAAGTATTTTTTTGTACATCTAAAAAGAATACATTACCTCATTAAAAACAAAATGAAAGAAGAGAAAACAATTTTTAAGCCCTTGGCAGGAATCGAACCCCACATCTTCGGTTTACTAGTCCGACATGTTGACCACTGCACTACAAGGACTAACCACGCTGGAAACGCAGCCAGTTAATGTAATGTATGTTGTTTGTAGTAAACGATTCTTCCAATCCAATTGCATGTTTTATTTGAAATGAAAACTTCGATTTGAGGCAAGCGTATAAAAGGAACATTTTACTTAGGGGACATCTATATCAGCTTAATCAGCAACCACAAGTCAAAGTCAAATCATCATCGTCAATCCCTTCATTCTGAACTATTGCGTTATGTGGAGCAAGTGTATTTCTTGCAAACAGTCGGTCAGAGCCCATCAAGAAGGTCTTCAGGTGATGGTTGTCTTCGTTGGCAACACCGCCGAGCTTCTGGACATGGACAGCTACCCTGTACCTGCTTGTACAGCTCCTGCACAGAGAGGCTCGACTAACTGCCATACAGATCCGCCTTGTATCTGACAGGAAGTTAAAGATAATTCAGCGCCACAAGTACCATGAGTTACAAGCAAAGCTGTTCGACTTGTGGGACCAGTTTGAGGCAAACCAATGGTGAGCCAAAGGCCTCCTGAAAGCGTGTTCGTACCTCAATGGACCAAGGGAATAGAAAAAAACTATAAGCTACACAAAACAAACTGCTGGGTGTTAGCGCGCATATTCTTAAAAGAAATGTTAAAATGCGAATGAAACAGTCATAAATGAATTTGAAATAAATTTCTTTACACCGTAAAGTGTATAGCATTTGCTTTCTAAATACATTTAGTTTAGATTTCGGATTGCATTCGGAGCTGTGAACGTGATAAATATCATTCTTTACCATTTGCTTTTTATAAGATTTCTATTTCAGATTTCGGAAATGGAAACGTGGTAAATAGCATTTCTTATCATTTGCTTTTTAAAACCTTTCTGGTTTAGATTTCGTTCCTGAAAACACAATATTTTTATGAAGAGATTTTAAAGTTTATAAAGGCGGATTTACATGAGGCGAATTTTTAGATCGAACTTGTCGGGTGACCTTTTTTCAGGAAAGCTGATTGGCTGAAAAAACATTATTTAGTTTTTTCGATCGAAAATATGTCCATCAAAAGTCAAGCGAAGAAGTAGAATTGAATTCTACTTTTTCGCTGCGAATTTTTTCGCTTGTTAATTTTAGCCAATCAAGATTAAGCAGTGTACATAAATTATTCTAGTTGTCAAAGAGTGAAACAATATGGCGACCGTTTCCCAAGGAATGCTGCAGGCGATATTGACAGCCGCTTCTCAGCAACAGCTAATTTCTCGATCAGAGAAATTTGTTAATGATCTAGTAGAAGAAATTAGCTCTCCATTGTCAATAAATGATGAGACAGCTGAGACTCCTGCCTGCTCAACTTTCATGGCTCACGAGCAAAACCAAACACAGGAAAAAAAATGATTTCCCAAATGGTATATCATTGGTAAATATCTGATATAACATACCAAAATTGGTTGATCATTGGAAATTCTTCAGTATACCAATAATAGTCCAAATGAGATCACTAAAACATTCCATATAATATACCAACTTGGAAAATGATTGGGACATTAATGGTATATCAGTTGTGTTGTACTCCAACCTTGGAATCTTATTGGACTATCATTGGGAGATAAATACTCTTTTGTAAAGTTTCTCCAAATTGGTATACTAAAATAGGTTACCAAGGCACAGTGATTGGAACATTAATGGTATATCAATTCTGATGTAATCCAATCTTGGAATCTTATTGGGCCATCATTGGGAGACAAATTCTTTTCTGTAATGTTTCTCCAAATTGGTATACTAAAATAGGTTACCAAGGCACAGTGATTGGGACATTAATGGCATATCAGTTGTGATGTAATCCAATCTTGGAATCTTATTGGATCATCATTGGAGGATAAATACTCTTCTGTAATGATTCCCCAAATTGGTATACTAAAATAGATTACCAAGGCACAGTGATTGGGACATTAATGGTATATCAGTTGTGATGTAATCCAATCTTGGAATCTTATTGGACCATCATTGGAGGACAAATACTCTTTTGTAATGATTCCCCAAATTGGTATACTAAAATAGAATACCAAGGCACAGTGATTGGGACATTAATGGTATCTCAGTTGTGATGTAATCCAATCTTGGAATTTTATTGGATCATCATTGGAGGACAAATACTCTTTTGTAATAATTTCCCAAATTGGTATACTAAAATAGAGTACCAACGCACAGTGATTGGGAAATTAATGGCATATCAGTTGTGATGTACTCCAACCTTGGAATCTTATTGGTCCGTTATTGGGAGATAAATACTCTTCTATAATGATTCTCCAAATTGGTATATTAAAACTGATTACCAAGACACAATGAAAAAAAACAACTTGGATAAATATTGGGGCATTAATGGTATATTAGTAGTGGTTATACTCCAACCTTGATATCTTATTGGTCCATTATTGGAATACAAATACTCTTCTGTAATGATTTTCCAAATTGGTATAATAAACAGATTTTTAAAATTGGCACATTCCTGGTTTATTAGTTGTGATGTTTAAATATCACAGTATAACCATTATTCATATCATTTCAATATCATTTCAGATGCCATACTTTTCATGAGCCAAACCTAATGCAAATAACTCTAAACAATTGATTTTTTTTTTTCATTTGCATTAGATTTGTGAAAAGTATGGCATCAAAACATAGGTTTGGTATGTATACTGTACAATTTTAAAATCTAATCATTTAAAATCTTTGCAGCACAAAAGTTAATACTGAGGTTTATTGTTAATTACTCTTCTTCCACTTTATTACACTCTTACTAACTAGATGCAATGTGTTATAATTTCCAAGCTGCCATTTACAGTTTTTAGAGCTCTTGCCAGGTATTGTGATAATTATTTGACCAGATTCCCCTAGAAATACCCAAGATACTTTTGAAAGCTATTTGTTGGGGTCGAGAGTGTTCTGGAATCCACATGCCATCCAAGCGTTGGACAAAAAACTGGCCAGTAATAACTTGATTTCTCATATTAAAGTTGATAACACGTGCCCTCCAAGGCTCTTCATCATCACCTTTTACTAGTACAACATCATTTATTACTGGAAAATATGGTAGCACAACTGAACTAGCTACAACAGGAAAGATTCTTCTCATATAGTCCACAACTTTGAAGGTTTCAACATCTCCTTGGTCAGTAGGGTAAAGCATGACTTTACGACTGAGGTTGGATACACAAATTAATAGTTCACCAGCATCAGTTTGTTTCACCATAGTATGTCCAAGTTGGCTTTCACCTGCACATTCAAGAATGGAAACTTTAAGAAAGGTCGCAAATCTGCCACTTATATTAACAGTAAACAATCTCTTCACTTTCCCAAAAACTTCCCCTTCAGCAGCACTGGTAATTACAACAAATTCATCCAGTCTATACAACAAACCGCAGTAGCCATGGGTGGGTTTCCAAAGACTACGACAGGAATATGCAATCTTGCTAATATCTGCTAAATTAACATTGTTTTCAACACATAACTGCTGTAGCTCCTCCGCGTGAAGTGGATATTCTGTAAGTCCTCCAACAAGTATCCCTCTTCCTCTACTGGCTTCATCCTGTACTGTACGATTCCCTTCATACATCAGCTTAGCTTGTGGCATAGATTTTGCCCACATCTGTGAAATTAATATTGAATTCACCATTACATATAACTTTTAGCACTGATAAAAGAAAGCCAAAGAAGGAGACAATACTTCCAGACATAAAACACCTGTACTAAATAATAACTTTTTATTACTTTTTACCATAATAGGACTATGAAGTATTATGATGCAAGAATATCATCTTCAGGGAATAAGGAAAAGTACTGTATGCCTCCCAATATAAAATCCACCCTAAATTAAATCCCCACTGAGAAGGATTCAAACCCACAACCTTTGGGTAACCTTTCTTCATAATTATTATTTTATGCTTTGAATAGTAAAAGATTCAGTATGGAATAGAAACCTGTATTCCTCACTATGAGATTCTGAGCAGATAAGGGATTAAAATGACATACTGTTCCAATAGGCTAACAGTTCAGCTGGAAGAGCAGCGATCAGGTTGTGGGTTTGAATCCTACCCAGCCAGGGTCAGGATTGTACTGGTATGCAAACTTTTGTTTACCTTTTCAATATTTACTTTCTCTGCATCACAACCATCCTTTCCACTTTCTTTAGCTGCTTTTAATACTTCTCTACGAACTTCACTGGCAGCAAACGTACATTCAATGTTTTTTTTATTGTTGGATTGCCGTATGTATCTCCTAACAGCCCTCTCATGCTCCCAACAAGAGTAGTTGTCAAGTCCACCAAACAAGCAAATGTCTTCTTTTATATGCACAACATTATGTAGAGTTACCACACAAGCAGTTGGGCCATATCTCTCTTCCTGTAACACAGCATGCCGCAGTACCATACAATGGAATGTATCACCATCTTCTAAAGACCATCCATTTCGAGCATGGTTTTGAAGAAACTCTGCAATTCGTGGTATACATGCCCAGGCTTCCTGCTGTTCAGGAGTTAGTAAACCCTCTAGTACTACATCTGAGGCCGGGTACGCAAAGTGAGCATAATCTTCAGCTGTTAAAATAAAATTAAAAAGCTATAACATATAATCAACATACTGAATACTTACGTATTTATATTGCTCTTAGTGAATCATACTGTCTACTGTTTTAATGTGTTTTCTATTTCATTATACCATAATAGAAAGGAGACAGCAATAATATTAAATTAAATACTGTACAAACATGTATGTATGTCACATACATGTTACATATTCTATAATGCAGAAAAAGTAGCTTTTCACAGCAAAAAGGGGACTGGATTTATTGTAGCACCAGTGAATTCTCCATCAGGGCATGGTATGCATGAATTTTCTACAAAAATAACACAACTACAATCAATGAAATGTTTTTTGTTACCTTTCCAGAAGCCCATCCTTGTTCTAATACCTTTAGGGGTCCTTGATGACTTAAATTCTGGCATTAAAAATATAACAACATATTGTAATATTTCTATTATCAATGAACAAATTTTATTAACGATTATTTATGACCAATCTATTGATATTGTTTACACCTGTCAAACAACAACAACAACAAAACTGCAGATAAATAGAAGCATTGAACACCTTTTGTCCATGGCATTTTCTCAAGATTTTGGTCAACCTGTTGCCAATTAATAGCATCCTCATGCTCATCCTTCAAGTTGATTATCGCATGTTTCACGATATTCAGATGGATCCCATGCATTTCATCAAACACCAAGTGTTCATCATAGAGAAATCCATACATATAATATAATCGATGCAGTATGCTTAGACCAGTGTAGCCACATCGTTTTGCCTTGTCTGCCCTAACTGTTGGTCGCTCTTCTTGGTCAATGTCATTTATTGCTTCCATGTTGTCCAGAATGCTCTTTTTGGCAGGTGGATACCTTGCTGACTTTCTGAACCCAGTATAATAATAATGATTTGATTCTGGGATATACATGCCTACAACAAATAAAATAAACTATCTAAAAGTATTCAGGAAGAAACAAAAATGTAATCACAAAAATGATAGCCAGTGACATTGAAAGCATATATGACCACCTAATATTAGTTAAGTGCATTTCAAGAGTGCCAAAAATGTTTCAAAACACCAAATTTTGTTCTTGAAAGTCATCTTCTGTTTCCCCCCTCTCCCTCACACACACAACCAAACACATACACACACAACCAAACACATACACACACACAAAGAGATATTGCGACAAGAAACTACACTATGGACAGTTACAAGACTATATTATACTAATGTACTATTGTGATATAGTTTTGGACATTTACCAGTCATAAAATTATTTGCCTCAACCAGCTGCCTGCTAAATTAAATTTGTATTGAACCTGCTTTTAAAATGTTATGCCTCTTTTTCCTCATTATAAATATTGTCTTTTTGATGCTCAGTAAAGTTTTCTAAACTTTTACAATGACAAAAGCAGTTACCAACTGATCAAGTAAGAATGAAAGTAACCTTATGGTTCAACTTCACTGTAAGTATGACTCACACAAGTGACATGTGAACAAATGCAGCTTAGCATTACTCCCCACTGCGACCAATTCTAGCAACTAACTATTATTTAAAAACAATGAAATAGTCAGTTTTTTTTAAGTATTTTTCTTGAAGTGCATAGTAAACACTGTTAAATAAGGTATACTGTTTGCACTTTAAGGGCACTAGTGCCTCAAGTATACATGAAAAATTTACATACTTGATACTTCACATCTACGGCAGCCACATTTTCCAAGCCTTATAAACTTTCCCACTTCTGATTGAGCTATGAGATCACCAGACCAGCATAGGATAAGGTGTCTAAGGACTGCATCTCCATCTGCTTTTCCACACACAGGAATGCAGTACTTAACAGGTATACCTTGAAGAAAAACAAAACAATAACAAACCCAACCTTTTCATAATAATTAAAACAAATCAGAGAGAAAATAAATTCTATGTAGCAAACTGCATACCATTAATGAACCCATCTTCGATATCTGTTATCAGAGGCTCTAAAAATGGGTCTAAAGAGATTGGTCTCTTCTTTGGCAGGAGATACGATGTTACAAATCCTACAACATATACTTCACTTGTTGCACATCTTTTTGCTTTGGCCATGGTGGCAATGGATAACTCTATAGCCACTATAAAATACCATTCAAAGAAGCTGTAAATTTAAATGTAATTGATAACCAGATTTACATACTCTTGTCTGTAGATGGTTGCAAAAACTGAAAGCTTTTTACTGTAAAAAATCCAAAATGATTTGTTAAAATAATTTTCACTGACCACTTCCTCTGCAGGATGTAGAGAATGGTTGCCATCCATCCCAATGACCTAAAAGATAGTTTAGGTGTAATTGGTAAGCTTAATGGTTTAACACCACAAAACTAATTCTGCACATTTGTATACAGATGTATTTCTACTGTGAATTGTTACTGTATCTTTATTCAGCTTACCAATGTATGCCAAATTGCGTGGATCTCCATTGGTATATTGTAGGGTATGAACAAAAGACTGCATGCACTCTGGACATAAAATTAGACGTTGATTATTGTCATCACCAACAACAGGAGACTCCAGCTGTTTCTCACTTGATATAACATGCTTGCATCCTGGTTGGGGACACCTGGCTGGTAATAGCCAAGTCTCCATAGTATTCCAAAAATAGGAAAGTTCAGCAAACCGTTTGCCGTCCCAAATCTCCCTTTTCACAGGGTACCCCCAACCCACCTGTGATTCAGGGTTCATCCAGTGGTCCCTTTCATTCCAATGCTGTGTCATGTTCTTACACATAACAGGTGAGGAACACCATTTTTTTACTTTATCTAAAAGATTCAGGTAGTAATAGGGTATGCTGCCTGGTTTTCCACAGTGTGGGCATAGCTCCTCTTTAAATTCCATTAAAGCAAATGCACAAGGATGGGAGCTATCCAGGCATATCCAGTACAACTTGGGATTGCAGTATCCCAACTGCTCCAGCAATCCCTTAACATCATCCCATGATGAAGGCCAGTAGTCTCGTGCATCCCTGTTCTTGTGACAATGTAGGTTTTTACCCCACTGGAGCAATTCTTCAAATGCATTAACTGATAAGCCATTTTTATCCTTTATTTCCACAAGTTTCAAAATAACGTCCTCAATAAATGTTCTAAAGTTATTTACTTCATCATCGTCAACGTCCACCTCGCTATTATCATCCTCAGAATCAGATCTAGAGCTTGAAGAGTCGCCGGGAGATTCGTTATCGCTTGACAAAAGTTCATCGCCGAAGTTAGCAGCATGTGTCACGGAATGTGGATCAGGAATTTCTGTATAGGAAAAAGATGCCTCCATCTCCGTTACCTCATTCATATCTCCATTGAAATTGCTTGTACTACTGATATTACAGGAGGTTGGAAATTCTAAAATGCCACCTTCCGCGGTTGTTGATAAACTGTGTGATTGCTCAATGATCTTCCTTTGCGAATGTCTCCATGCAGTTGTTGGGTAAACTGCTTCTCCATTACAACATTCACATGGACAATGGATATGTCCATATGTTTTGGAATTAATTCTCCGAGCTTTGGTTGTTTCTTCACAAGTACAAAGAGAACGGTATTCGTAGTCCGACGAACTTCCCGCCATATTGATCACTTTATCTAGTTCGAGGACTGGAGATGAGCAATGCAATGCGCATGTTTTTGTTGTGCACAGCGGTTTTTCCCGCCACTTTTCTTTGAGTTTTTCGAGCCAAAGGGAGTGTGTCTGTCAGTTCCTAGTTCTGTTCTAAGTTTTCTCAAACTTTTGAACTCGAATCAAATGGAAATCGAAGAAACAACTACTAGACGTTCATTGAACGTGAAAGGTAAGAGATTCTTCTCAAAATTACTGATGAATTTAAGGCTAAGAGCAAAACTTATGTGCACGCGGTTCATTGCCTTTGAAAACAAAATTTTTCAATCAGTGTTTGATTTGATTTTTGTCAGCCGTAAGTAATGAAGGAATATTCTAAAAATTGTTATCGTTTTGTAATAAAGGTATAATTTAGCACTTGTATTTTAGAACTTAGCACCAAGAACTTACCGACTTTCGAAATATTATGTGTGGTCGAATTGTCGCGGACATGCAAAACTAATAGCGAAGACATTTATTGCTGAAATTTCAATCGGAATTAAAAAGATAATTGATGTAATATTTAGTACTAGACCTCTATTTTATGTTTTCTACAAATTCAAGTTTGTCAAACCTAAAATATGAGCTAGAATTTTTCATTTTATTTTGTTCAACATTGTCAAATGCGTGAAGTGGGTTGAGTAAATAAAATCAAATGTTTATACTTTTTATTCCTTGAATATAAGATGATGATTAGAATACAAAACGGTAATTTTTACCCACATTTTTAATGTTTTCAGTTTTTAGTTTCGAACAATTTTGCTCACTAACTTTTAGTTTAGCCTTCTTAGGAAAATGGCAGAAACATGAAAGCATTTTGTAAATCTGTATTTTCCTTGAATACTATAGAGCTATTTTAAAAATTTTCGATATAGAAAATTACTCATTCAATAGATACACATTTTAACAATTGAATTTAATTTTTTTCCTGTGTGAGAAATCTTTAATTTCTATTGCGCATATATGTTTTGATTTTGAGTTGAAACCAATCACGATGCAGGCATTTTGCTCCAAATAGTTCCATCATGCCCAATAAAGAATTCCGATTTATTGTAGATTGGTCTTGTGAGGATGTTGAGTCATGGATGACTGAAATAAACTTCAGCGAGGAGGGAAAATTATTGAAAGGTAAAAAGTGATATCATCTATACTTATATTTGTCATTGCATTTGCTTCTTCCTCCAAAAACAGAATATTTAAGAGAGTGAATCATTCCTGTTCCAATTTTTTGTCCTTCAGCACAAGGCATTAATGGCAAAGCTCTTATGGAGCTTGATAAGGATGCTCTTAAAGAAGCTGGTGTCTCTTTGCTCGGGAGACGGCTACAACTGCTAGGAGAATTAAAAGAACTGTTTGGTAAGTATTCTAATCATCTAGTAGCACACTGACACCATGTTCCTTCATTCTCAGATGCCAATTTTTGTTATTATAAAGTGAATGCATATCATATAGTAATAGCCAGTGTGCAAGAGCATGCTTTTGTCTGCAGGGCTTGAGAATGTTTCAAAGTAAAGGGTTACTCCAAATGGGTAGGTGGCTGTGAACAAAGATGAACCGGATGGTGACACCCATCATCTCATAAACATTTTAAGGTATTATTTTCAGCAAAACAAGTACAACTCCAAAACAAAGTACCCTTACTTTGCACCAGAGTGCTCAAACTGTGAGCAGTAAGCAGTGCATAATTCAAGTAGTGAATGTTTCGCTAGGAAATTCTCCACCTAATCCTAAGAGCGTTTCAAAAGTTATTACTTCACTCTTTTCTATAGGAACTCGGAAAACAGAGTCTGTTCCAGTGGGAGGTTCAGAGCCTACTTCATCAGTTTGGAAGTCAAGGATATCTCTTAAGGATAAAAAGTGCTGGACACCTACTCAGAGGAGCTTGTACAACTCCAAGTAAGTTTCCTGTACAGCATCCTTTAAGAGCAAGATCTGTAAATTATTACAGTATACACATCTCTGTGTTCCTAAAGGGTGCTATTTTTTGCTGTTTTTTTCCTTTGTTCAGGACTGCTGTCATCATAAAGGAATGTGCCAAAATATGGCCAGGCAACAAAAAAGTCCATTTCAAGCACAATGAAAAGAACTCGTTGTTAAAGAGTGAGCTGGTAGCCAAGTTGTTCAAAACATGTGTTATTTCAGAACTTGGGTTTGGCACAGGTATGTAGTTTTTTGTTTGATACACATTAGGCTATTTTCAGGATTATGTGTATGCAGAAAAATCAACTTTGTGGCCAGTAAACAAGGGTATCAACCCAACATTGCTCTAAATGGTGGTTTCAGTTGATTACAGAGACACAAAAGTTTGAATCGCCTGTTGACTGGCCTCAAAGTTGAATTTGTTGCCCACACACAATCCTGAAAGTGGTCCAGATGTAATCACAATGTGTGTATAATAAGAATGCTCATCCTATCTTCAAGAGGTTAAAGCTTACCTTTACTCTTTTTTGTGAAGTCATTTAAGAGACCTAACCAGGAGTCCACAATAAGCTGAAGGTAACACTAAAGTAATTTGTATTAAATGAACCCTTTTTATTGTTACATAATATAGAGTGCATTGCCAACCACATTCAAGATTGGGCCCACGAGAAGAACAGAAGGATTTCTGATGGATATAATTATGAAGTAAGTACCATAGTGCAAAGAGCCCAATTAACGTCATACTTTTTTTAACACGCTTTCTCTTTGATTTTAAAATTTTGTAGAAATTTAATGTCTTATACATACAAATTTATATTTTACGTGCACTTTTTACTGTTGTTATCATTACATTAAATTTTTAATATTTTGAATTAGGAGTTTTATAGTAATTTTGTGTGTGCACACTTCTTGTCATTTCAATTTCCACTTTATAATCAATGTAATAGTCTTGGATATTGGGAGTTATGAGAGCCAATAAGAGTGCTTGAAAATGGATATCAGTTGCTTTGTAAATAAGTTTAATACTTCAGCTGTCACCTGACGATTATGTTCAGGTTATGTTAAATAATAGAATCAATTCATTGCATTGATTGTATTACTTAACATAATATAAAGATGGCCAACAGATGACAGCTAAAATAAAAATGGAAGGGCTTCTTGTTTTAATTTTTAGTTATAAATTATTGTTTTTCTAGTATTAAAAACTAAAATTGCTCTAATATATAATCAGGAACACATTAACAATATGAAAGAATGCACTTTCTTTGTTCTGTGAGTTGCCATTAATAAAAAAAAAATTATTAAATTGCAGATTGAGCGTAAGCCTGCAAAACGAGCTAAAAAGCATTTTGCACCATCAACCAATGAAACTGACTCAGGTATTGTATGACATTCAGATGTTTTAGAACCTGTAATTTACACGGGAGGCTGAATTGAGACTAATACTATAGTCCCAAAAGTTTTTGGTAAGGGTGTTGTGTTTGACTTAAATTGTTGCCCTAACATTGTTGTACCCTTTATGAAATAGACCTGATCTTTTTTTAAGGTAGATATATCTGCTAGTGTAAGGTCATTTGATGCAGATTTTGTATGTGACCCAATGGACTCCCATACACCTAATTAGAAAAGGTTGCTGATGGTCATTGGTGTTTTATTCCTCCCATTGCACTTTGGGTATAAGTTTTTTGCTTATGGATTTGTATTTATGGAGTTGAATTCAGTTGTTTTACTTTAAATTTTAACCAATAAAATTGTAAAAAAACACTACCAAGCATGCTATAGGAATCCTGCAACACTTAAATTGAAGTAAGTGTATAAAGACTTATGGGGTGCTCATCCTATCTGTGGAATTCACCAGTTTCTTAAAATATAAATGCACGACCTAATTGCTGTCTTATAGAGGTAAATGTTTTAAGACAACATCACCCGATTACTTTTCAAGAAGTAACTTTTTTTCTGATGAGTCCCACTCTCCCTTCCCCCACCAAGGGTATGTGTTGTTGGTATAATTTTTTTGACTATAGTTTTGCTTTTGCAGGTTCTGAGTTAGCAGACCTGGAGGAGTCTCAAGAAGGTCAGCTGTCTCCAAAAACTGCACTAGCAATAGTGCTCTCTGTATTTAATGTAAATTCAATAAGGATGCTTACAGTCAGAGAGCATCTGTGGCCCCTTGGAAAATTCCTGAAGGTGAAGTACAGAGGAAAGTCTAAAATGGAGCTAATTACTCCTATAGCAAATGGGCTCATTGATAATAGTGTTGTTGAAGTCCCTGATGTGACAGATATGGAGTCGAGCCCCATAACAAGAAACGATGTCAAGTTTCTGTTGCCTCGGGATGAGTTTCTGGCAAAGTTGACATCTCAAACAAGGCAAAAACGGGAAGAAAGTGACACAACAGAGTCCACAACAGACACAAATGATTCAAATTCATCTACTCTACTCCTTGACAGTGGTGATGACGAAACAGGGTGACAAATTTAATACCTCGTGGTGGATACATTGTTAAAAAGTGTTCAATTTGGAATCCCAACAGATACAAACAATTTTGTTGTAATTTGTAAGGGGGACTGTTTGAGAAAGTACAATTCTGACTGCTGCAGATTTTTAAGAAATCATGTGTATGAAATAAATGTTATGCAGCCTTGACATTTTGAGGATGACAAAGATAACTTCATAGTTGGAAATGTTAAATTAAGTAGCTAACTGCATTATTTTATATGTGGTATGATTTAAAAAAAGTATTGGGTTATTTGATGTCTGGAAAACTCTACATATTACATTTGAAAGTGATTACCCAAACAACCCTAGTGTTTTAGTTTTCAAGATGGTTGAAAAACAGAAATTCTACATGGTATAAATTTGGAGTACTAATAGGGTGTTTCCAAATATTCAAATATCAATTCCCAAGTCGAAACACCATTTAAATGCCCCAATATGGAGAACAAAATCCCATTAGGTAAATGTTTGGAGTACTAAGTGTATCCCAACACTGGAAAATCATTTCCCAATACGGAACACTAAAATGGCCAACTGAATCTCCCAGTTTGGAGAACAAAACCCCAGTTGGTAAATGTTTGGAGTATTACGTGTATCCCAAAATTGGAAAATCATTTCCCAATATGGAACACTAAAATGGTCATATGAATCTCCCAGTTTGGAGAACAAAATCCCATTTGGTAAATGTTTGGAGTACTAAGTGTATCCCAACATTGGAAAATCATTTCCCAATATGGAACACTAAAATGGTCATATGAATCTCCCAGTTTGGAGAACAAAATCCCAGTTGGTAAATGTTTGGAGAACTAAGTGTATCCCGACATTGGAAAATCATTTTCCAATATGGAACACTAAAATGGTCATATGAATCTCCCAGTTTGGAGAACAAAATCCCAGTTGGTAAATGTTTGGAGA
>JAPEIX020163719.1:0-15754 GCA_026122405.2 Zoanthus sansibaricus
GATGGATTAGTGTCCCGTCCAGGGGGAGTCAAAGACTCTCATCTGCTTAACACTGTAGAACGGGAGATAAACGCCGCTCCATGGGCCATCTGGCTCGTCAAAGATTTAGCTTTTTAGTACATATGATGTTAATGATGATAATAATGGTAGTGGTGATGATAAGGATAAGGATGGTTGTTGTAGGATGATGATGAAACTGTAGATGATGCTGATGTGGGTAATAATGGTGATGGTGAGGATGATGATAAAGATAATGATAGTGAATGATGAAATGGTGATGATGATGATAATGGTGGTGACGGTGATGAAGATAATTATGATGATGATAGTAGTGTGATGATGTTGATGGTGTCGGTGGTGATTATGTTGATAATAGTAATGATGTAATGATTGACGTTAATAATGATGATGATGTTGGTGATTGTGATGATGCTGATGTTGGTAATTCATGATTATGATGATGATAGTGGTGATGATGATGATGGATGTGACGGTCTTGATGAAGATGATGATGTTGATGATGGGTGTGACGGTCTTGACGATGATGATGATGTTGATGATGGGTGTGACGGTCTTGACGAAGATGATGATGATGATGATGATGATGATGATGATAGTGGTGTGATGGTAGTTGTGACAGTGTTGATAAAAATGATGATGATGATAGTAGTGTGATGATGGTGATGGTGACGGTGATGATTATGATGATAATGGTAATAATGATGGTAATGACTGACTTTAATAATGATGGTAATGACTGACTTTAATAATGATGGTAATGACTGACGTTAATAATAATGATGTTGGTGATTGTGATGATGCTGATGTTGGTGATTCATGATTATGATGATGATGATGATGGTGGTGACGGTGATGATTATGATGATAATGGTAATAATGATGGTAATGATTGGCGTTAATAATGATGATGATGTTGGTGATTGTGATGATGCTGATGGTGGTGGTGACGGTGATATTAATGATTATTATGATGATGATGGTAACAATGATGGTGGTGATTGACGTTAACAATGATGATGATGATTTTGATGTTGGTGATGATGGTGATGTTATTAATGATTATTATGATTATAATGATGATGATAATGGTAATTTTGATGGTGATGTTGATACTGTTGATTATGATGATGATCTACCTCCGAGGATTTTACCTGGATCTCTGGACTTCTTGCCGAAGTCTGTTCGTCAACCCTTTAAAACAAGAGCTACAATCTCCGGAGATTGGGAAACTCCGCACGAAACAACATTTAATTAATTTTATATTTATTCAGTTTCTGTTATTGTTTTTAGTTGAAATGCTGTGGAGTAATATCATATACGGACTGGAAAGATTCTTCTTGGTACACATCCCGCAAAAATAAAACTGATTCAGTACCAAAATCTTGCTGCTCAAATAGTTCAGCAGATTGCAACAAGGGAGTTACTGCTGGAAACGCCGCAAGCAAGATTTATACTGAGGTAAACTTAAAATTTGTTTGTCTTGAACAGTAGAAATGATTGGTGTTACTCATTCTAACTTTTGAACCAGTTGATGAAACTCTATAAAGTGACCATTCATTTTGTTTATCTTGAAGAGTAGAAATGATTGGTGTTATTCATTCTAATTTTTGAACCAGCTGATGAAACCCTATAAAGTGACCATTTATTTTGTTTGTCTTGACGAGTAGAAATGATTGGTGTTATTCATTCTAACTTTTGAACCAGTTGATGAAACCCTGTAAAGTGACCATTCATTTTGTTTGTTTTGAAGGTAGGAATGATTGGCGTTAATCATTATAACCTTTGAAGCAATTGAGGAAACCCTACATGGGGCATTTATACTTATCTTGACAAATCGGAAACGGTTTTTCTGGTCTAAGATTCCCCTCACTGTTAATTTTTTTCTGTTCATAGAGTAAATAAATATTCAATTCTAGGAAATTCAGTGACTGTTGATTTTAACAGTAAACTGTGATAGGAGCAAGACAATCTCATTACTTATATAAGCGTGGTTTCAGAATGTGTTCGGGATGGTTTAGTTTGCATTTAAACCCAGATCCTATCAGAGAAAAAGCCTAGCTGACAACCTCCCCATGAGTCTTGTTTTACAGCTGAAACTGTAATCTGTTGGAACCTTCAAAACGTGCCCTGTTTGACACAAACTATCCTGCGTGTATCTCATTGTGTACTTAGATTTATTAAACCCGCGTGGGCTGAACTTAAAAGTCTCACTTATCGCTGTTTAATAGATTCCCGTGATATATTGTACTGTACCAGGTCTCTTATAATCGTGCACGTTTTCGTGACATAGATATTGTTCGCATATTTCTACCTACGTAGGTTAACAGTCTTGAAGTGTGTGCAGCTTTCTTATTTAGTTTCTGGCGGAATTCACGAAAGTTCACAAAAGCAAAAACTCTTAGGCCGTTTTGTCGAACACCTAGCTCTCCTGTCCTGATGCTACCCTATTCAGATAACGCGTTCTTGATATTCGGAGATGTCTCTGTAGAACGTGAGTGTTAAGTAACTTTTATCAGTTTACTAATGATATGCTTATTCGAAATTTATATTTACTTATATAAAGCAGCTAAATGGTACTCGCGCTGCGACTGATTGGTCTGAAAATAACTAGTTTATCGTGCCGATAAACTACACCTAGAAAGCAAAACGAAACATTGTTTCAGTGTTTATTTTGGAGTTATTTCATGAAAGCATACTGTTTTTGGCGTTTAGTTGACCGGCATAATAAACCACGCGGTTGATGGGAGAACAGTTTTTTTCCGCGTGTTCTTCTATCACCCCGCGTGGTTTATTATGCCGGTCAACCCATAGAAAAGTATGTTTTATTGCTTATTAAGTAGCTATCTTGATTCTGTTGTGGTTTGCTTTGTAGGATAAACATTTTACAAAAAAGATTTCTCGAGTTACTGAAATATCGACTGAAATATCGATTTAACGGCCACAAACTGTGTTGTTAATGACATGCTTATTCAAAGATTATTTATTTGTTTATATCTTTATTCAATTATGGTTTGCTTGCAGGAAAAACATTTCACTGAAAAGCTTTCTCGAATTTCCTAATTATGTTTACTAAAATAGCAATTTAATGCTACAGACTGTATTCTTTAAATGATATGCTTCTTCAAAGTTTACGACTTTGTTTATATCTTCGTGCAATAATGGTTTTCTTGTAGGATAAACATTTTACAGAAAAGCTTTCTCGGGTTTCTTGATTATGTTTACTGAAATATCAATTAAGAGCCACAGATTGTATTCTTAGATAATAATGTTTATTCAAAGTATTTGTACATATCTTGATGCAGTAATGGTTTGCTAGTAGAATAAACATTTCACGGAATAGCTTCCTTGTATATGAGTTTTTTCATTTTGTATCTGACTGAATTAGATAGGCTTTAACACGCGTTCAGACCGCTGCGTCGATTTTGAAAATTGGTCATTTCTTGAACACTTAGTGCGGAGCTATAAACGCTTAATAGTATGTTAAATTAAGGCAGACGAGACTTCCTTCATTTTTGGTTCAGTTTAATTGTTAAATATTGCAATTTTAATGCCTTTGTAATTGTATGAAAACAACCTACCATGAATGGGTTACATCCGTTTATGACACGCACAATTGTGGTTAAGTTCTAAACGACTGCTTGCAGTTCTAAATTGTTTTGATAACTCATGAACACGTTCAAGAATTCTACGTATTTAACGTACAAGACGCTTTCATGAAACATTTCATTGCCTAGTTAATCTTTTCTAGAGTTTGCAAGCATTTAGTTACAAAGCTGTAAAATTAGCTCATAAAATTTTCAAATTCATATTTGAATTATATAACAGTGCGCGATGGAAATGCCTTCTCGAGTGTCAAGTGTTAGTGGGCTGATACTTGGAACACTCTAAACCACATTAGTTTTTATAGTTTGAGAACTTCCTACTTATATAAAGCAGACCAGTTAGGTAACTATAATTAAATGTTTGATTATAGTACAAAACGGAACTGTTTGCTTTAAAATCATTCCAAATTGTTGTGAGTTGGTTGAATCGTTTTGTTCGGAATCTTCAAATTATTGGTTTTAGAAAGTTTCCAGATCCTCGTAAAAACCCTAGCCGCCCACATTTTGGCACTACCGCTACAAATGAAGTGAACTCCAGGTACTTTGTCACATCAATATCCAGCAAACTAAAAGGATTTGGCCCACGCGAAACTCGCTCATTTTATAAGACAAATGTTTTTTTAAAAATCTAAAAAGTCAAGCATTTTCAAATTTTAAGGTTGATGTAAAATGATCCCAATTATTTTTCCTTATGTTATAGTAGTATAGCTTGGTTTATTTGCTGGATATCATGCTCATTTTTGCAGCTTATCAAAATATTTCATTCTAACATCAATATTAGAAAATTCTCGGTTTTATCTTTGCTTATGCGGAACTCGCTCATTTTATTAGGTATTTGTTTCAAACTGTCGCTAAATTCTGATCAAGTTGTCATTATCACAAACTTGTTTCAGGTAAACTGGAATATGGAATCAGCTATTTATTGTACAAGATGCTTTCTATCAAGAATTCAAAACCTACCTTAATGTCCAAACAGACTTCATCAAAACGAAACTGTTTATCTTGCCTTAATTCGTTTGACTCATAATATTTACTGTTTTCTTTTGTTTGTTTTTCCTATCTTTATTAATGATTATTTGCATAAACTATGTAGTAGTCGTCTATTTTCCATAACGCAATTTAACTGAAATTAACAAGAATGGGATACTGACAACTTTATTTTATCGAAATGTAAAATTTTAGCTACAGGTTTCATATGAATATCATTTCCAAAAACTTTATTACTAAAAATGAAGCGTTTTCACTGAAATTTTAAGTTTGTTATATAAAGATCCGAATTTGTTTTTCTTATATTTGCTGCAGAGTTACCGAAGCGAGCGAGCAGCAATTTATAATTGAAATGTAAAAATAATTTATAAAGATTAAACACTGCCATTACGTAATAGCAAAACGTCATAGAACACAGCTCATTGCTCAAACAATTTGTGGTAATTGGTTTTAAGACAGCTCGGGGAGGAGAATTGGGTTATCGTGAGAGGAGTTGATTAAAAGCATATCGTGCTTTTGTCAGGATGCAATCATTGTAGAAGAGAGTTTGCTAACGTAATTGTTTTACAATCTAGTTTGGAACTGACGGTCAGTTCCGGCGGACTGTAGTCCCTCGTCGGAGTGAATTTCTGTAACTCAACAGAAACACGGAAACAGGTTTTCCATTTCTTTTAGAAAACACCGCGATGAGGAAGAGGAAAACAACTTGTTAACTTTTATTAACAAAATGTAAGTTCTCTTTGCTAGCGCCATCATTACGTTAACAGCTCGTGCTAGTTCTGTGTTTCCATCGAGTCATAGAAACACGATTTTTAGCCAATCAGCGCGCGTATTTTCTTAGGACAGTTTTCTATATACGTATAATTTGTAGTTATGAGACAAAAAGCGTATACAAGAATAAGTTGTCCGTATTGAAATTCTCTAGCTGCATTGAAGACTTCATCGTCGACAACAGTTAAGACTGGAAATGGCTTTATCAGTATCTCTGACTAAAAGCATGTACTATGATGTATTATTAAGTTGATAAATTAATGGGTAACAAAGACAACTCAGGTTTAAAACTGAGTTAAATACTGGTGATCTAACGAATAGGTAACGCTGGAAACGTAGATTAATTTCATTTCAACAGGGGCGTAGCCAGCATTTTTAAGAGGGGGGAGGGGTGGGGGTTTCCAAATCACCAAAATCTGCTTGCTCAGTGATAAGTATCGCAGTGAGGTCGCGATCGCTCTAAAAATTGACGCTGAAAAATTTAGGACAGAGGGGGAGGGGGAGGGGGAGGGTTCCGGTATCTCTGGAATTCCCCCCTTCCCTGGCTACGCCCCTGTTAAAACGTGAGCTCTTATCATTACTTACGATCATAAATACGTAGCTCAGTTTCCGCCTTGCGGTAGCGATTTTTAGCTGCTCGCGAAGTCGTTTGAGAACTCGAAATTAAAGCAATGTTGATAGCGGTTCGTAGGAAAAGTTTGTGAAGCCAAGGACTCTCTTCCTGAGTTTTAAATTGTTTTTTACATAAATTTGTTTGCCCAAAAAGCAGAAAAAAGCAACTATTAATGGAAAAACAATTTGAAATAATGTATCTTTTACGAGGTTTATATTTCCGAAATGCTTTTCATTCTTCATCGAACTTCCTCGTAAAGATGTAAAACCGATCCAAGGAACCGGAAGTCTGGGAAGATTTTAAATTTCAAAATACGTGCACAAATGGGCTTCTGCGTACCTACCAACATCTATTCATTTATTTATCTATCTACCTATCCAACCATCCATCCATTTATCCGTCCATCCACCCAACTGTCTGTGTGTGTGCATGTGTGTCTATCTGT
This sequence comes from Zoanthus sansibaricus, assembly GCA_026122405.2. Taxonomy (NCBI): domain Eukaryota; kingdom Metazoa; phylum Cnidaria; class Anthozoa; order Zoantharia; family Zoanthidae; genus Zoanthus; species Zoanthus sansibaricus. Next base: position 6,440 of record JAPEIX020163719.1, read on the forward strand.
CTACAGATCTATTTACCGCGTTCGACGAAGGAGAATGCAACCTAATCTTGTGCAGGGCGACCGAAATCGAGAATTTTCGTTCTTCCAAATGCCCCCTTTGCAGCAAACTTTTGCGGAAGCAACTCAATACGCGTGCAAAGTTACATGCTACGTAGTGGGAAAGTTATTGTGCTTTGTGTTTATTTCAAGTTATTTGTGATTTACATAGTGTGATGATATTTGGAATGCAAATTACTGGCATTAATCTAAGTTTGAGCTCAGTGTGTTCATATTTTTCGAAGCTATTTAGATCTGGTTGCTTCAGCCGTGATTTCGTCTCCCAGCTGTGTCAGCAAAGGAACCCGAATTGGAATAATTATTGATGTAAAACAATACATTTTTATGCTTTTTTATTGCCATTTTAACAACTTAAAGAGTTATTTAGCTCGTCGATGGCAGACGACCATGATTTGTAGTCAAATAATGAAAAACCCGAGTTATGAAACTCGGAAATCTGTTATAGTAAAGTCGCGTGTTTCCACCAAACGGGGAACATAAGACAGTTAACAAATGTATGCCTCGCTATTGCAAATCTGCCACCCAAATTAAGCAGAACTGTAACACTATTTCCTCATCAGAAATATTTGTATGTTGCATTTATTTTAAGAAACAAGCTCACTATCCAAACTTGACAATCGAACGCGTTACCTAATCTTTGATTACTTCTGCAATCTTTTGATTACTTTTGTGTCAGTCTGTTTTTTGATCTTATCTGTCTGTCAGTCTGTCTGTCTGTCTGTCTATCTTTCTATCTATCTGTCTGTTTGTGTGGCTGTATCTTTCTATCTGTCTGTCTGTCTGTATATCTTTCTATCTGTATGTCAGTCTGTATCTTTCTATCTGTATGTCAGTCTGTCTGTATCTATCTGTATTGTCTATCTGTCTGTATCTTTCTATCGGTCTGTGTGTGTGTCTGTCTGTCTGTATCTATCTGTCTGTTTGTCTGTCTGTCTGTCTGTATCTTTCTATCTGTCTGTCTGTCTGTCTGTCTGTCTGTATCTTTCTATCGGTCTGTCTGCCTGTCTGTTTGTATCTTCCTATCTGTCATTATGCTATTTTTCTCAAGATATTCATGTATTTCGTACGTTGTCACAGCTGAATGAAAGATAAAGTTTTTCCAACACTGCTTCAACGAATCACAAGCCTTGAAATATTTGTGTCTTCAACCAATCACACTGAACCCTGAAATGTTTGTGTCATCTACGCATAGCCGGTAACAGCAGTTCGTTTTGAGGTTTTAAAGAAAATTGTTCCAGTCTGCTTCGGAAGATGTATAGATGTTGGCTCTTAAGTTACAGTCACGCAAAATGCGATGCATAGCTCATGTTTATAATTAATTTATAATTAATTTGCAGTTACAACATAAACACGCTAAACTGGTGTGATATGTTATAATTTTAATGTTGACGCCATCAAATATAATTTAAAGCCCAGGATATGACTTCATATCGCGAGGTGTTGATATAGAAACTTCTTGCATTAGAAACTAATTCAGCCATAATTGTTATGAGCTTTTTTGTTGACGAAATTCGCTTCGGCGTTAAGATTTTAACTGGTGCTATCAGCAAATCAAACGTTTTACATAAATCCTCGTCAAAACAAGCTAATGGGAACAATTTGTGTGTTTTCGCTTGCAAAGTCAAAGGCCCTCAGGAAGTTCCGGTACCTCTCGGTCTGATTGGAACATAATGAAGATGATATCGGCCCATTAAGCTTTGAAGCAGCTTTCGCTGTAGTTGAAGGAACAAGAACGGAACTTGAAAATGTATATGTGAAAACTCTTCCTTTTGCTTCTAACAAAATTAATTTTCGATGGTGATGGTACGACCTCGTGTTCTGTTTGCTTGTTGCTGTCCCGGATTATCCAGTAGGTTTAGAAAAAGCTACGATTGCCAAGAGAAAGTAAAAAATATGGGTCTCTTGAATCAGTCTTTCCGTGACAGCTCCACTGAAGTTTATCTGTGGCAAGTTTTTATGGGGAGTACAGCTCTGTCAGGTATTGCATTTATTTTTATATATTTGAACAAATTACAGAATTGAGATACCTATCGCATACCTGTCGTTGCTTTAATTTGAAATCGACGAAGAAACCTGGAAATTTAAATAAAAAACTTGTATCTATATATTAATGTTCCGACCGTTCTTGTTTATGTTGTACTTTGCAGTATGGTGATTTTAATCAGGAATTTACACGCATAGTCTCTGTTGTTATGTTCGCCTGGCGTTGACTGTGATTATAGCAAAAAAAAAAACTAGAAACCTCGTCGTGTACTTCAAATAGTTGATGTGTTTTTGAAATAGTAAAATCGAGGCCGAGAGTTCTCGATCTATATGTGCATACAAATTACAATATTGATCGAAAATCTTCTTTTGAAAATCACAAAGTCGGATATTTTTTGGCGCTGTGTGTAAATGTTACACTTTGTTTTTTAAAGATCTTTGGTTGGGGTTTTTGTCATTCGAACATTAATGAAAGGCGTTGAAAACAGTGCATTATTTTCAGTAAAAGCTTTTAAAAGCCTCGGGCCTGTTAACGAGAAAAATTCTAATCACAATTTTTTTTTCACAAATCTTTGACCCCTTAAACATAATCCGTCATAGAAAAATCAGTGCATTTTGTTTCAGTTTGATAGTTGGCTCTAGCAAATCATGTTTGTAGTCGTTTGATGTTCGAATTTCTTTTATTTTGGTATTTTACAATGATGGCTTAAATTTTATTTAACCTCATAAAGCTAAACTATTTTTTAGCCGTCAGTTTTGGCATCTTCAACCCAATATGTTCTTGGACGTTTTTTGATTATTCATTTAGATTGCAGTATTTTATTAAGTGTGCAAAAAAGCTTCATCGAATCCTGCCGCCGTTTTGATTAGATAAATATTGATAACCTACGAAGAACTTGAAAAATGTAGCGTTATTCAGTTACACTACACGGTCGGTTGACTAGTTCGCAAGAATTCATAGCCATTTATTTTTTTAAAAGTTTATTTTCAAGTGGTGATTCATATCTGATCTTCTGATTTACTATCAATTTCTTTCTCTTGATGTTTCAGAGTAAACATTCGATAAAAGAGCATCGATAAACTTAGCTTGTTCTCGTCAATTTCATTTTAACCTTGCATGAATTTAAAAGCAAAAGTTGAACGGAAATGCTCTTGCTCGCGTATTTGCTCTAGCACTGAAAACCAAAAGTGTTTTAATGGTTGGATCACTTTTGACTGCATACGGATTTAATGCAGTTTAAAGATCTTGTGCAATTAAGTTATTCAAAAATCAGTTTGTTTACATCACAAACTTTTGTTTAAATGTATAAGTTCGTACTATGAACGATAAATTTATTAAAGATATCTTTCGAAACTGTCACTAGAAGAATCTTTTATAGACCAGAAAAGTTACTTCGTAACTCTCGAATTTATAAGAATACGCGATGCATGACAAATATTGCTCAATGTAATTAAAGCTATAAAGTGGTAAAACTTCAGAAATAATTTTATTAAAGATTTCTCTCAAAGACGTCTCTAGAAGAATCTATTATAGACCAGAAAAGTTACTCCATAGCTCTAAAATTTATGAGATTTTTAAAGTAGAATACGCGATACTTGACAAATTGTGCTCAAACTAATTTAAGCGATGAAGTAGAAATGATAGAAGGAGGGATCTTTGGTATAATGGGCCTACGATTTAACGCCCTTATCCTTTATCCCCGTTAGTTTTTCCAGGTCTTTGGTACAATGGGCCTACGATTTAATGCCCTTATCCTCTATCCCTGTTAGTCCCTGGTAGGTTTTCCTGGAACCAGAAATGATAGAAGGGATCTTTGGTATAATGGGCCTACGGTTTAACGCCCTTATCCTTTATCCCCGTTAGTTTTTCCAGGAACCAGAAATGATAGTAGGAAGAACCTTTGGTATCATGTACCTTAACTTGCTTTCCAGGGAGCGTGAAGAAGAAGCTGGTACAAAAGATTTTATCCCCTATCCTGAAATCCTCCTCAGTTGATGATGAAACCTTTGACCGTGCTGTGAGTCCAGTGAGTGAAGACAGGTCTAGTTTAGAGACTGCAGACAGCATGTTCAGCGAACTTCCATTCCAGTTGATCGATGTTGATGCAAATGCATGCGCACAAGAGTTAACACTGATTGACAAAGAACTTCTCGTTAGGATTCCATGGCATGAGCTTTCCACGTGTGGCTGGATGACGAAAGACAAAGTAAGTGCCTGCCTATCTGGGTAAAGAGAACCCTCTTGTCAGAATTACCCTACATGGGGATCACCCGTTTATGATACATCTTTTTTACACGTGAAAAGGGTTAATTCTTGGGGAGACAGTAATTTTAACGGGACTTTCACGACTTTAACGTTCTTGACCAACATATATTGCACTGACTGCCGTTGTTGATCAGAGCCCTTGTTGTTATTCGGGTTATAATATAGATAGGACCCTGCACGCACCTTAATTGGTCGAAAATCCATGTTTTATCAGAGCACAAAACATAGAAAAAGCTTGTTTTATTTTTTTTGGCTACTGGCATTCATCTTCCCAACATTTTTGTTAGACATGGTGGAAAACATATTATTTGAAGACACTTATGATAGAGTTCTCTGCAAAGCAGCTGAAAGTTTTGTAGATGAGAGTAATTTATCAAATACTCAAGAAGAAGTGAAAACTGTCGAAAAGTCTGTCTGCTTTGTTGTTTCTACTCGCAGCATGTAAAATCTATATCATAAAGCAAATGGAGGAGCCTAAGCCGTGTATTACACTGTGATAAAACACTCCAGACATTTGAGAACACGAGGGAAATGTAGAAAACACTTGCCTGCAGCTCATGTTTTCTCACATTTCCCTCGTGCTCTCATATACCCACCATGTTTTATCACATTGTAATACATGGCTTAGGCTTCTTCATTTGTTAGATAAAATCCATGGAAAGTGTTTATTAGCATTGTTATCTTGTTAAGGGTTTCTTTTTCTGATTTTTTGTATTAAAATATTGGTCATATACTTTTGGCATTAATAAGTGTTAAAAAGGTGTTACATTATTTGGCACCTGAGCTTCAGGAACCCTGATTGTGAATTCTGTTAGAGTTAAGACACTTCAAATTAGGGGAGTAAGGATGGCGTTGCGGTCATCACTCACCCCTCCCACCTCTATGACCCGGGATCGACTCCAAGGCTCCTGCGTGGGCAGAGATTTGTCTATCTCAGTCTGACACCAAGGGTTTTTTTCAGGTACTGCGGTTTAACTCCCTCACCAAAATTGACTTGTGGCTGATTAAATCTGGCTGTGGTGCTGTGCTCTGAGGTCATGTATGGATTGTGTTCTGGGGCCGAGCGCCTAGACGGCAGCACAGCTCCTTCGGTTCGACCTTATTGAGCTGCATCCTTGGCAATTACCCTTACTCCTATCTTAAAGTTTCAGTGTACCAACTAAATTTGCTGACCTCACAATGCCTCAAATCAATTACTGAGATATCTGACGTGTTTAACGAAAAGTTATTTTAGATATCCTTTACCAGTAGTTTAGGTTAATTTACTTTAGAAAAAATATTAACATTGTAATATACAGATGGTACAAATAATAAACTTGACCTGACAATACAGCCTCTGGCTGTGAGAAAGGGTGATTAGCAAGTTGCCCCTTTACCGTTATTTATTCCTTTTTGTAGTTTTGTTCAGCGTAGGTTGATAGGTGATCCAAACGTAACAGCTTTTTAATTTTGCTTCAGTTTGTACGCTCAGCAAACGTGATGGCTATGGTGGAGTTTTTCAACCGAATAGCAATGTTAGTGGCATCAGAAATTCTTGCGGAGGACTCCCCGACCTCTCGTGCAAGAGTGATATCAAAAGCAATACAGGTAACGGAAACTTAGCAGTATCATTCTTTGAACCAAAAATAATTTGTCTTGAAAAAATTCCGAGCGAATAAAACTTGGTTGGAAATTTTTTAGTCTGCTAAGCAACTACATGGACTTGCAGTAAATCACTTTACTTGCAATCATAAAAATAAAACGTTTAGTTCTAAATTTTATGTTAGATAGCGCTTGAATAATAATATATATGTTTAAGATGGTACCTTTTAAACAGGTTTTAACTGTAATACTGGATTATACACACGATACTGTAGATTTCTATGAGTACAAAGGCTTTGACACAATGGTTTTAAATTGTCGCCGACCGTTATTATTAGTAGTAGTAGTAGAAGTAGTTGCAACAGCAAAATTCTTAATTAAGTTGTGTGATCTGTTGTTTAAGCAATGGAACACCTTAATGTTTCATGACATTAATCAAATGTATGATATTATTTAAAAACGATGTTCTTTTTGATTTGTTCAAAAAATGTATATTTTAAAAGTCAGAATTAACACAGGACAATTAAATTCGTTTTACACTTTCTCATGTAGAACGGAATACGGGCATTTTCAATTCAATCAAACAATTTAAAATTTCATGATATTAATCAAATTCAAACTTCAAAGGTCGTGTTTCTATTAAAAAACGACGTTCTCTATAATTTATTCAAGGAAATGTTTTCATTAAGAGAACAAATTCATTCATCCGACACGAAAAACTTAAATTTGTTTAACACTTTTTCATGTAGCACCTGGAATGGGAACTTTGCGATTCATTTTGAAGTAGCTAGTGTAGATTGTTTAGTCACTCAAAATCTAAACTTAAGACCAAGTTCAAAACACTTCTTGAGATCTAAATTATTCTTATCCACCTTAAACTATATTTAATAATCTTATTTGAAAAAACCTCCGTAAGCCAATATTGTTTAAAGGTTTGTATCTCAACTTAAGCCAATATTCAACACTTTATGTGTGTTGCATGTTGTATCTTAGGAAGCCAACATCTCTCGTAGGCCTCTTGGTCTGTGTGTCAACTTAAGCCAATATTGAACACTGTTTCTGTGTTGATAATGAAAATGTTCATCCATCCAGTGTATATTATAATATCATAAAACAAAATAAATCGTTTACTGGAATTTAAAATTTTGTTTCTGTGTTGCATGTTGTATCTTAGGGAGCCAACATCTCTTGTAGGCCTCTTGGTTTGTGTGTCTACTTTAGCCAGTATTCAACACTGTACTAGATTTGTATGTTGTATCTTAGGGAGCCAAAATCCGTTATAGGCCTCTTGGTTTATTTGTCTACTTAAGCCAATATAAAACACTGTACGTATGTTGTATCTTAAGGAGCATGCATCCCCTGTAGGTCGCTTTGTTTCTTTACAGTCTTCGTTGTCGACTTTAGCCAATATTCAAAACTGTATGTATGTAGGATGTTAACATATATACTTAATGGCTCGTTGCCTTTTATATAGTATACTTGGGGTTTTTCTGCAAGAGTTGGCAAGTGAGATAAATAGATATAAATCTAGTTATAACACCAAAACTTTGTGTCGTTTAGTTTGGATTTTATATTTGTGCCGAAATATATTAAGTATTTGTATAAGTGAATAAAACAGCATCGCGTGTGTTTCTAGTCAATAATAGAACACACTATGACGTAGGAAAACATAGAAAAGTGCTGAGAGAAAATAAGGCAAAGCCGATGAATTTTGTTCAATTATCCTGGCAGCTAGCTTTTCTCTGTCACAGAAACTTTGTAATAACTTCTAAATTCTAACATCTGCCTTCTTTTTCAAACCAATAATACTCAGAAAAATTCTGATCCCATGACGGGATTTGAACCCACGACCTTCCAACACCGGGTGGACGCTCTACCCACTGAACTTCAAGGACTCATAGTAAAGCAAGGTCATTTAATTGTTACGTTCTTATAAAGTTTTGTAAGCAGATTATTCTTTGCAAAGTAATGTGACAAAGTTACTAATACATTAATAGTTCTATTTATTAATGCTTTGTTACATATTTAGACTTACCCTTAAACAATGGAGCTATTTGCTGTCTTACTTCTCCGTCCCAGTCCACTTCTTTGATTGTTTTTATCCCTCTACTTTCAACGTTTCCACAGTCCTGAAATGGAATCTTTTATTTTATTTCTCCCATAATCCCATTCTAGTTACCTTTGCACTATTGCAATCTTTACCTACATATCAATATGTCAATATAAGGTTAAAATTACAAATGATTAAAATTTTTTTACGAACGTTTTCAACATCTTCAGGTGTAAAAGATAATTTTAAAAAATAATTACATTTTACACTGGAGGATGACATTAGTCGAAAACGTTCTTCTAAAACTTTTACAAAAGAATTTATATCATTTACAAGTAATTTGATTGTTATCTTTGTATACATCTTTCTATTAGATCGCAGACAAATGTCGGTTTCTGGGTAATTTTAACTCTCTGAAAGCAGTCCTCGCTGGCTTGCAGTCAACTCCCATTTATCGACTGAAAGAGACGTGGAAAGAAGTTCCTTCCAAGAGGAAAAAGTAAGAAAGTCTTACATTTTCTTTTTTTCGATTCGTATCTTCAAAAGCCTGGACGCGTTAACCTTAGAAATGTTTGTTCAAAGCCATTAATTCCTTACGTCTCATGCGCAGCCTTTCTCGCTTACAAACAGGCAACGACGACCCGCAACCATCATATACTTTAATGCCTATATCAGGGCGAACGTGGTTGGCGCAGTTGGTAAGATCTCTGCTTTCTAACCACAAGGTCCCCAGTCCGATCCAGGCAGTTTGCCGAGATTCAAATATTTGTGTGACCTTTTGCCGGCGCCCAAGCTAACTAAGCTTTCCATCTGTACATCTGAAAATCTATCAAAAGGTTTTGATAACAAATCACAGGGGAGTTTTGCCTTCAAATTTAAATTTTAACATTTTTTGCTGCATGTTATCACATCTTGACTAATACTATTAATTATTTTAACTGATATGGGCAGAAAATTCAAGATGGTGGAGGTTTGCGAAAAAGACAGTAATCTGACAGATTTCGAGCTTAAAACTGTTTGTTTTTTCAAATTTCCTTCTTTGACAGGATTTTAATGTTTATTTATTTATAACTTTTAGCATAAACTGTTTGTTAACCCTTTACATGCTAGACTTTTGAAACCCAAAAATTTTTATTTTTTTAGAAAATAAAAACTTCAGAATTAGTCAAAACCATCGACATTTCTAGATTATACTAACAAAGATAAAGAAAATGAATGGTCATTTAATAAGGTTTCATTAACAGGTTCAAAAGTTAAGACAAGTTTAATTTATATGAAATCGTTTGTAGCAGGACAAGGGTTAATATTATTTCTTCCACATTTTACACACCATTGTTCCATTATCCTTTTGTTTACTGTACCTCTATTGCCTAGCATA
>JAPEIX020164707.1:0-15737 GCA_026122405.2 Zoanthus sansibaricus
AACTAGCATTTAGATGTCAATAATTGTAATAATTCGGAAAACGTAAAAATTATGAACAAAAATAACTATTTATTTATTCATCTTGTTTTCTCTATTGACCGCAGAGTTGGTGAAATGTACAAGTTTTTATCAACATCACATCGCTTGACTTTTCCCAAAGCTAAAAGTCCAATTCTCGCAAAGTCAAAGGTTTTAAAAATAACTTAACAGCCAACAATTCTCTGCTGTTAGTGTCAAAATAATTCTTTTTTCCTTTTTGAAACACAGGTATCCCACAGTGCACATTAGGTAGCCCGAGTAAACGCCTGTAAGCGTCTAGTTCAAACTCAGGCGCGGTCGCATGGCAATACATAATTAGCCAATCAGAGCAATGCATAACATAGGGATACCATAACACATAACTAATGTTTCGTACAGTTCTTAATGATGGTTTTAAGCCAAAGACTTTATGACTTCAAATGTTGTCAAAGGTCAAACGGGCTCGAAATACCGTTGCTGAAGCTTTTGTTTAGAATGAGTCAGAAAAGGACAGCTGAAAAAATATGTTTTTTATTTTGAAACGTATTTGTAATTAGTGTCCCAAAAGTTAAATCTAGAGTGATAAAACATTGCATTAATTTTATCCTTTCCACACTCAAAAAATACTTCATTTTTTTAAACTGTAATCTAAACCTTTTCCCAAAATCTTAACTTCCTAACAAATGAAACTTGGTATGTTTTTGTTTTCCTACTTATCTTTTTCATGAGTGCTAAGTACTAGCTATTTAATTCAATTTGTGCAATTCAAAAATTCTGTTGTAAAACATATTCATCCTTGATGTAGCTGACATGACCTTTGATTAAATTTAATTTACAGTGGGGCATAGGGATAAGCAAATTGCAATAAAAAAGTTTTTTTAAGAATCCCAGTAGATTTAAAGGTATGGGGTTCATCTACCTTTTATTATCCATTAGTATAAAATTACCACACAAGTGAATAAAGCTGTGGGCACATGCTGATCGGCTAACTCTGAGGTGATTAGCAAGTACTAATGTATTCACGTCCGTGCAGCAGAAGAAAAACAAAATGGCTTCCTGTTTCGCTTTGGTTTTAAAATGTCACAAATGAAGGTACTCTTTGGTCCACTAGTTATTCAGCTTGTGTGGTATATACTAAAATAATTATTCACCTCAGTGTCAGTGAAAGTGGTGGATATTTACCACTATTCACTTCCACTTCGGTGAATAATTGTTAATTATTAAAAATATTACTTTCTACATCTGCTCACTTATGAAACATTCAAAGAGAATTTTGTAGTTCCATGTGACCATGTAATGTTCTCTATGCTTAAAATAATGAGGGTTCAAAATAACCAGTTTACCACAAAAAAAACTGCCAGTTCCTTCAGAAGCAAATAGTTACCAGTTACCTCTGCCATTTCTTCAAAGCACTCTCCAATGGCAGCTGGCTTCCCTTCATCTGCACTGTCTATGGCTGCCTCTAACAAACCCATGAATGTTACAGAAAAGTCATAGATTTCTTGGATGTTGCTAAACACTGTGTCAATATCCTAATGAAGAAAACAAAGTTGATTTTAGTGCAATGTCAAGAAGGTTAAGCCATAGAACCAGCTATTAAGAGTGTGTTCACATGATACCGGATTGAGTTGTGATCCAAAAGGATCACAAAAGGTTTCTTCATCCCCCCTCTTCTAACTCTGCATTTGAGTGGAATGTGTTAACAGTACATGATACTGGAACGAAATTGAAGTCATTATTGATAAAGTTCATGCCATTCTCTCTTTCTGAATTGAAACTTTCAATCCAAAGTGAGATCCTATCCTGAAATGATGTAAACATAGATCGAAGTTCATTCCAGAACAAGATTGGGTCATGTTTTGGTTAGCACACATGTAGCCTCATTTTTCTTTCATTCTCTGCTGTTCTTATGCGGCTCTCAAGTCAGTTTTCAAACATTTTTATGTAAAACGAGGTACCAAATTTTGTTATTCATTCTGGATCAAACTTGATCCGGTATCTTGTAAACAGACTACATTATTATTATTTGAACTATACAATTCTATTATATGAGGTTTTTATTCTATAAAATATATCCATTATAACCCTGATATAATTACTGCCACAATAAGTCATAGAATGATTTAATGCAAAATTTCTAATTCTGATCAGTAATTACTACATAAGAATCTATGTTGATAATTTTACCATCTGAGTGAAGAGATCTTTTGATTTGACGAATGGTGCCTTGAAAACCTGTGAATAAATATATAAAAAAAAATTATTAAAACAGAAGGAATATTGTTGAATGTGCAGGGTCATTCAATTTCTATTATGCAAATAAAAAAGAAAATTCCTGAAATACAATTATAATGCAGAATACATACTTTAAAGTAATTGTTACTCAAAATTAACATTTTCTACTGATACTCACTAATAGTCTCATGAATAGTAGTAAAAGACAAAATATCAAATTATAGGGTATTTAATAACAATTATTATGCAATAAACTGAAATCTAAAAGATATCCTTATGGGGTTACTTTTAACTGAAGACCGATATCTCGATGTAGCAACTATAATAAAAACGCTGAATAAAGCAACCTAGTAGTGCTTCAACCTCTCCCCTGAATTAATCCTTTTGAATTGATACTATTGTTCTTTTCTCCCTTGAAATTTTATTCTCCTCCTCAATTAATCTAAACTAAATTATTTGATTTATAGACTCGATTAATTTAAACAGTATTTATGTTTGTAACTAGTATTTGTCCCAGCCTTGTCTAGCTCTGCTATTAGCTGGCACAAATAACTTACTACTTATAATTGCTGCGAAGCAGCTTACTATTAAATTCGGTACACGGTTCGATTTTCGGAAGTCACTGGCGATGAATTTCAGAACATGCGGTACGTACGTTCAGCGGTTTGAAACCCTTGCGGTATCGAGAGTCGATTTGAGGATGTCACTGGCGATGAATTTGCACTCAAGGTACACAGCAGTAAGGAAGCCCAGGAGGATCACTTACGGATTTGATTTTAACTTTTTCGGATACTGCTTTTAACATTTGAAAATTCGACTTTGAATTTAAAGATTTTCATTTTAAAATCAGTCTGCGATTTTAGGATTCGATTTTGGACTTTAGGATCAAGAGTTTTTAGTTTTTATTTTTACCTTTTCAGATTTTGCTTTTAATATTGGCAGTGATTATACGTCCAGCAGCCGGACATGGTCTTCAAATTACTAAATATCCGGCAGTCCATATTCTTTTTAAACATATCTCCTAAAATCTCACCCATATTCAAATGAAAATGTTCAGACTTTATTTAGATGCCTTAAGCACTTGAATTTTATAACGTGACATTTGGAAATTTTTTTGCCAGACATTGTCGGACACGATCTTCAATTTACTAAATGACCGGCAGTTATTTACGTTGGCTGGTGTATAAGCACTTGAACCATCTAAATAAAAAAATTTAAACGGCAGTGTCCGGCGAAAATTTTTCCAAGTGTCACGTTTGGACGGTTCGTATACTATTTCCAGAGCCAACCTAAAACATAAATTCGAAATTTTGGCTCGTGTGAAAGCGCTTGAGGCTTCTAAATACACTCAAAACATTTTCAGGTGAATATGGGTAAATTTTAGTAAATATGGACTGCCGGACGTTTAGTAATTTGAGGACCATGTCCGGCTGCAGGACGTATAGTCACTGCGTTTACTATTTGAGAATTCGATTTTGCTTTTGAAGATTTCGATTTTAAAATCAGTCTTTGCGATTTTAGGATTCTATTTTTTACTTTACGATCAAGCTCTATAGTTTTGATTTCGGCTTTAACGTTTTCCGTTTGGTTTTTGTTGCTTTGTGTATTAATCTGATGTCTATTTTAGTTTAAGGAAACCACCTTTATATTGATAAAATAACATATACTTTCAAATGTTGACATCCCAAATGTTTCCAATTGTGTTTGTGGTCCAGCTGTCGCCATCTTCACATCAGTCCAACCCCGTAAAAACCATATTGCTTTAATTGTTTATGTTTCTAATGCATTTTCGCAGCACTCACCTTTCTCATAGAAATTACTAGTAATATTTTTTATGATCTGATACACTTTCCTAAGTGAGCAGTAAAGGTTAAGAAAAAAAGAAGAGACTATTTTTTTCTTAGTTTATCTTTGTATAAGAACATACTTAATTGCAATCATACCACTGCACTGATTGTAGTCAATGGAATGCTGCGTCGTTATTTCTACTCAGATTAAGTTGAAAATGTTCCCAGCCCATAACCGTAACGTTAAGCCGGTTTTCTAACCAAGGCAATTGCTGAGCACCCCAAAGTTATTATGTGGAACAGCCACTGTGATTTCCTTGCATGAATCTCAAAATTTCGCTGCTTTGGAGCAACAGGACACCCAACCCATAGCATGAAATTATAGTTGCATACATTATCTTTTTTCAAATGCTGCTAAAGGAGGTTGCAAAATATTTTGATGTTCTTTTCATTAACCTAATGATCATAGAAAATTGTTGATAAAAATAAATCTTTATTTAATTTAGTTTCAACATATTTTCAAGTAAAACTTTTTTGCTTAGTAATAAGGGCTTGTGACAGTAAGTTAGATCTTGCTCATTTTTTCCCTTTTTAAAGTGAAGAACTATTTTTATGTTGCCGTTATTGCAAGTTTATGTTGGCATATAATCTTTTTTATGGTTGTAGCTGGACAACTGTGTACAGCACCTTAAAGCTGATGTTACACGAGGCAATTTTTTGTGCAACTTGTCTCACAACGCCATTGCGAGACAAGTTGCAAAGGGGGTGTTACATGGCACAATGGCTCCTGCAACTTGAATTTTGTAACTAAAATCATTGCAAAAAGTAGAACCGGATTCTACTTTTGGCAATGATGTCTGCAACTTGTCTCACAACGATTTTAGCCATTGCATGGGGTGTTACACGCTGCAATGGCTAGTGCAACTCGTTTTGCAATGGCATTGCGAGACAAGTTGCACGAAAAATTGCCTCGTCTAACATCAGCTTTAGTCCTATGCAGCGGTTCACCAATAAACTGGTTATTTTCTTGACATCTTCTCCATGCAGATCTTACTCTCGCTCACACTGCGCTTTCCACTCTTGCTTCACAGTTCAACACATCTCGGACCAAGCAGCAAAACTGTTATACTTCCAGGCCTGTACGCAGGGGGGTGCGCCGTGAGGGTCCACAAAGTCCAGTTGATGATAAAAGTAATGAGTAAAAAAAAATACCATGAAAAATGATCAAAGCATATAATTATTTATTTACCTTTAAAACAATTTCAAAAATAAATTAGAAAAAAATCGAATTTGCCAGTCCAGCAAAAGTATCCTAAAGCCCAAAGTTATTTTTACGCAAAACTGTTCTGAAAATATGGAAGTTGTGATAAAATGATGTCATGGGTAGGGTGCTGGTCCTAAAAAAATTTGTTTGCACCCCCCCCAGCAAAATTTCTGCATACAGGCCTGACTTCCTCCAACACACCTCCATTTACTACCAATCTGAAAACTCTGTTGTCTTCATCGTTATCACCATCCCCCCGTCATTGTATTTTTGCACTTTTTTACTTTGTCCGCTGACTAAGGAAGGGGACCATGGGACCATAAATCTATATATATCCTATTGCCTGCACTCCCACTGTTCAATCATGTTATGCGAATTTTGTACATAGAATAAAAATTAAACAAAATATAAATTTATACTTGGTACATACCAGTTATATAGAGAGTTGCACCAGCTTTGCAAAGCATCCGAGCTATTCCCTTCCCAATTCCTCTTGAGGCACCAGTCACAATACACACCTTGCCACTGAGATTTGGGAGTTCTGAGGCAGCAGCCATTGGTGATCTCAAATGCAAATGTATTTATTATTCAAGGTCGATTGAGCAGGAATATTGTTGTAGTCTTTGTGATGTTGACAACCAGGGATGTAGCTGCCCCATAAGCCATTAAGCCCGGGCTTAAAAACTTTTCTTATAATGTACCATTTCAGTGCACATATGCGTGCAGCTGCTCTTTAGAAGACAGGACCGTATCGGTCTAATAATCCAATAAGCCCGGGCTTAAAACTTTACTTATGTACCATTTCAGTGCACGTACGCGTGCAGCTGCTCTTTCGAAGACAGGACCGTATCAGCCTAATAATCCAATAAGCCTGGGCTTAAAACTTTTCTTATGTACAATCTCAGTGCTCGTACGCATGCACTGCATGTCGGTAAAATGAGGGACATTTTTGAGCCTGTTGCTTACTGCTGGAATGAGCCTACAAACAAAAATTTGCTAGCTACACCCCTGATGACAATCTTGATTTCAAACTTCACATGCAAGCCATACGTAGGAATTTTCCTGGGAGGGGTGCAAACAGAATTTTTTGGGACAAACCCCACCCCCTCCACAGACATAATATCATTTTATCACAATTTTTATATTTTCAGGACAGTTTTAGGTAAAAATAACTTTGGACTTACGGTATTTTTGCAGGACTGGCAAATTAGATTTTATTCTAATTTATTATTCAGATTCTTTTAAAGGTAAATAAATATGCTTTGATCATTTTCAATGGTAAACTTTATTCTTTTACTCATTACTTTTATAATCAAGGACTTTGTGGTCCTTTATGGCCTTTGGGGAAATGTGTGTGCACCCTGCGCACCTCCCCTGCATACAGGCCTGACATGAATTCATTTTATTGAACAAATATGTTTCAGTGGACAACCCTCATTGTTAGTTTGGTAAAATAATAATCTGAGATAATAAATTTATTTGTAGTGAATAGAAAACAAAGAAAATATAGAAAATAAGCTGTCATATTTAAGTGCATGACTTGAATTTACAATTGAGAAAGATCCAGCACTAACTGGCAAGAGTAACAAAATTAAGAGCATAAATTAGGGATCCCATGAAACTTTTTAAATATGCAAGCCTTTAATCATTAAGTAATTCGGGGTAGAAGCGAAAACATTTGAGCTATGAAATTCATGATTCCTAGAGTATTTGGCACAATAATTCATCTTTTAAAACATTTGCTCCATGATTCATGATTCCTAATTATATATGGTAACACATAATTTCGAACATATAAAATCCAGTGATTTCTTGATGTATGATTACTAACCATTTTTCAGCTGCGATTCATGATAATAAACTTCCACTACCATCCCAAAAGGGGATAATTTTCGTACTGGGGTGTAACAACAACAACAATTTTTATTTACCCCCAGACTTTCGAGATGATAGTGAAGGAAAAGACGCAGAAGCCTGTAACGGCCTCCACCACTAGAAGGCATTTGTAAGAAGAATGAACTGAAGCTGATTGGCGTCACCCTCAATGAAAATCCTTAAAACTGGGACACTCAATTTGAAAATATGATAAATAAGGCCAGTTCTAGGTTGTATATACTTAGGGTGTGTAAATATTATGGATACTCGCTACATGAATTGACCGTTTTATTTAATAGTTTAATTATGTCATTATTCTCGTATGCAATTGAGGTCTGGGCTTGTGCCTCTGAGAGCAAGTACCTGTGTGTCAAATTGATAAGTTTTGTAAGCGGGCATTAAGAAACGGTTATACTAATAGCTTTGTTCCTATTATGGAATATATTAAAGTCAGGGACAGGCAGCAGTGGGGCAAAATCATCACAAACAAGGCAAACCCACGCCAAAGCTTGCTGCCACCCCAAAGAACTCTAAGGTTAGGGAAAAGTACAAGGGGGCACAATTATATTTTAGGTTAGAACTGAAAGATTTAAGCGAGTATTTATCAACAGATATCTGTTTAAATTAATGTAATAATATATTTATATGATGTATTTTTTTATCAACTATTCTACTGTAAACTCACACGTTTGTCTGTGGTAGGTTTTATACAATAAAGACTTTATTTATGTTCTGTACAATTTCATTAAATGCTTCCTTATACATTATCTTCTTTGAGTTAATTTTGAAAAGTGGTTTTTGTGTACAGCCGTTTTGTAATTTCCTTTTATTGTATTTTGATTTACGGCATTAGTTTTAATTATGTACTTATTTAATTTAAAGATTCTTGTTTGTTTTAAATTCTTGCTTCATATTCAAGTTATGTATATCGCGCCTTGTAATGTAGTGAAATTTCTCGTTCATTGTATCGCTAGCTCGTGGATATATTTGTAAACAAACCACTCACATTCAGCCACTAACCTTTTATAACATGTAGTATATCAAATAATCTGTAGTTTTGGCATGTTTTAATTGTTTTTGTTATATACCAATTATCAAAGTCTATTTTTTTTGTACTCCTATTGGACGACACGACATTACGCGCACATGAACAAGTTTTGCTGTTTCCAAGCAAACACGCGCTCAGCAGGCAACATTATGTTATGGACCGGTAAACAACAAAACCGGAAGTTAATTGTAATTTGGTGTGGTTTCAAAAGTTCACAAAACACAAGTTTGGATAATAAAAAAATTATTTAAAAGCTGCTTTTTTGTTCTTTTTTGATAGTTTGTTTCCGTCGGTTTCAGTCAATAAGTGTTAATTGTTAATATTGAGTAAATCACTGACCCAGTAACTCAGTCCAGAAATACTGAAGCTCTGAAGACAAATGTTTATTATATCAAGCTTAGACCTGCAAGTATTTACAATGGGACAGACCATATGTGAACAATTATTAGCATATCATTCTTGTCTCATTAATTAAGAGAAGCAGCATGATTTTGTATGTACATGTACAGTCCATGTGTCGTTTCCAATTCTTATAAAATGTAAACAATTGAACATACTGTTGTATTCTGATCCAGGGCATCATATGAATTCGCAATAACGTTTTCTGCTGTCCTGGGAGCTGCATGTCCACTCATAGTGTTCCTGAATGGAAATGACATCACATGGCCTTTGGCACCAGTCTTAATGACTTCTCCAGGTTCAGTGCAGTAGCAACAGCTATCATGACCAATGTATGGTACCTGCTCAAGGGCACCTGCACGTGCAGGGAGGTCAAAGTGACCTGTGAGTGCCATCACCTTTGAGTTTTTTATAGTTCCATCTGGAAGTACCACATCTACTCCTGTATTTATTCAAAAGACAAAAGAAATATAAAATGACTATGATGACTGTGCTAGTTAGCACATCCATTCAATACTGACAATATATTATCAAGTACAATATTACACAATATATGTTTGCACATTCTAGAAATATAAAGAGAAGATATGTCCAACTGCTGGTGTGAATACATGTAGTAGAATTAAACTCAAATAAATACTTCGGCTAAATTACAAGACAAAGCTCGTAAGGTTAAACTCTGGCAGCTCCTGTATGGCAAATGTGTGACTTTTTTTGGAACACAGTCGACAGCTAGATGGATGTATCTGCATGTAGAGATGAGATAGCAGACCAGTCCATGGTTTCCTAAGAATGCTTTAATAAAACAATATATATTCTATAGTGGCTATGCAGTAAGTGCAATAATTACCATTAAATACTGTTAAACCAAACTTTGTTGCCATTTTTGTGTTTTTTTGGTACAGCCTCCTCGTTCATTAAGAGAATTTTCTCTTCGGAAACCAAAGCAAAACGAGAAGCCATTTTGTTTTTTTTCTGCAGCTCGGAGGTGAATAGTACTTGGCTAATCACCTAGTACTTGGCTAATCACCTCCGAGCTACCCACTCAGCGTGCGAGAAAAGTACTATTCACTTGTGTGGTATATACTAATTAATATTATTTTGTCAAATCATTACAACTCACCATTAACCTCTGAATCTTGTAGAGCAGCAATGAAGGGCTTGAAGAAACTTGAAAAGAATGGCTTCTCTTCACCAAACCAAAGGCCTGCAAACACTCTGTACTTCTTCTTTGTCCTGCAATCAGAAATACATATTAGTAAGGAACTATAAAAGTGTAAACAACAACAATTTCATAGCAGTAGGAAGCCAGCTGGTGTACACTCATTTACATGCCTACTAGCAACGACATCATTTCTGACTAGAACTTATTGTTGCTACTTGCTACAATATAGTAATAAATGGCCCTAGGCCAGGAACTCCCCCTTGCCCTTCCTCTTTGATAGTTTACCCCAGTTAACAAGGATGATCGCAGTTAAGCCTCCTAGCATTTAATGCATTAAATTAGGTAATAGCTACAATACACGGATCGCGGAACTTCTTGTCTACGGCCGTTAAAGGCCATTAACTTTACACGTGGTTTGAATCAATAAGCGAAAAACAACCAATATGTCAGTTTTTTTAAAGTACTGCATGTATGACATGAAATTGACTTAATAGCCTCACTAGACTTTCATTATAGCCTTATAGGAATATCGTATTTCGCAGATTCAGCCAAAATCACGACATTTTAAAATAACATTTGAGACAGAAACAAGTAGCCGTCAGTTTTAAATTAAATTTAGAATACCAGACTGCAACAGTTAATATTAATAGCAAGTGTTTGCAAAATAGACGTTTCAACGAAATGTGCGTGGGAGTGCCCGGATATTGATCAATATTATTTTTGAAACGGACTTTGCATTCATATCTTTGCTTGCCTTGTACAATAATTTCCGTTGAAGTACATATAAAGTAAACGTGGAAAAAGAACATGAATTACGAGTCAATCGAAAAACAATGCAAAACGAAAGAAGGCGGCTAACAGAATCGAAAATACTTATAAAAACACTGAGACTGCATAATACCATAATCAAACGACATAAACATTACACTGTGCTTTAGTGTGTACCTATTGCATAAAACAATAAAGATTACTGCTATGTGGTAGTAAAATGATAGAGAGCTTAAGCACCAGGCGTTCTTGCTGTAACGGAGGCCAACTGTCAGCAGATGTCACCTACCTCAAGATGTCATGCGGTCGTGGTGATCATCACGGAGGCCTACAAGCCTTTTGCTTCCGTGTTGGTCTGTCAAAACTGCGAGTTTTTTTTCATCAAAGTTACGGCTTCAAGTACCAAACAAATTGTCAATAAATCTTTTTAAGTAAATAATTAACTTACAATTACATTAACACTGACTTTTGCTCCAGGTTCTTGCCGTACGTGTAACCAGTTTTACAATCATTTTGTTTACGACTGAGCTCTTCAAAGTTAGTTTTCGCGCCGTTTTACACTGCTTGCGCCCGTCGTGGTAGCGCACGCGCTGCTTAAGTTAAAAAATGGCGCATAAAACGCCGTTCTCGATCCAGTCTACTATTGGAAAATTGACGTCCGTCGTAAAGAAATATTGAGGTGCTTAAGCTCTCTGATGTCTTGGTCTGGCTGGTATGGACCAAATATATATATTGATAGCACATAAAAGACAGCATTTTTTGATTCTAAAAATTCAAAAAAATATATTTAATTTTAAATTTTAAAAGAAAGTACGGACTCGAAGAAATGCATGTTACAAACCTATTTTTTTCAGGACTTCAGAAAAATTAATTGCTATTTCAAATTCATAACAACTTTGACCAACGGTTTTTTGTATTTAATTCTTTTGGCTATAATTTTCTACTGATCAATCTTAAAACAACCGGTTTACCATTTCTAACCATATTATTTGACTGTAAAACGAGATCAGTTTTAAAACTACGTGGGTACTGTGGCGTGGTAAAATAAAAAAAATGAGAAAGCAGGACACAACACCTGGGTAAAAAAATTGTATGTACGTGGGTCATAGAAATGTATATAGATTGTCAAACATATTTTGTATAATAAACATTTTTGAATAAAAAATTGTGTGTTATCTCTAGTTTTAGCGCGCTAAAGATGTCTTTTCTAACTAGTACAGTAAAAATTTAGATAGCCGGCTAGAAAAACATTTTTTAAGGCGAATAGTCAAATCCCACTCATAATCTTTGTCATTGAAATTTATACCCTGCCTGGTGATATGATTTTAAAAACAAATTCCAGTGATTTCAAGCTGTGAAAACGGTGGTGAAAGAATATCGCCAAGACACGTACTGATTTTGTCGAGAAGCTTGATATTGATAATATATTTGCCCCGAGCGAAGCGAGTAGCCTCCTATTTGGAACACTAGCAACGAACGTGCGATACATACGATCAGCGGTTCAAGTCCATAACACGGGGGAACACAAAACGCTGTGACACCGTTTCAAGAGTCGATTCAAGGATGCCACTAGCATTTCGGTATACACGATACTTGCGATTAGCGGTTAAGCTAAAGTGTAATATACTCTGATACTCCAAAAACACAAGAGAAAACCCTATCATTAAAGTATGAAAAAGTGTAATACGCTAATGTGTATTTCACGAGTTAATGAAAACCATTCTAGGTGCGCTCACTCAATAACACTAAAATATTCTTCTCCCTTTACAATAACAGTACAAATACATTAAATGCCAAAAATAAAACAGTATTGTCACTATAACAAAATAGTATACTCATAGCACTCACTTTCTGTTAAAAATAACTTATCTGTAGCATCTATTCTACAAAAAGTTTAAAAAAAAAACATTAAACGAACGACAACATTTTGTAACTAAAAAATTCTCGAAGATTCTTTTCATTCACAACTTTTCTATCTATTTACAAATAGTTTTCACAAACCAAACGTGTACTACCCAATAGGATCTCTACATGATAGTAAAAGTTCACTTTCTATTTACAAGTAGTTTTCATAAATCAAACATACACTATACAATAGGATATATACACGATAGCAAAAGTTCACTTTCTATTTACAAGTAGTTTTCAGAAACCAAACACGCACTATACAATAGGTCTGTACACGATAGTAAAAGTTCACTTTCTATTTACAAGTAGTTTTCACAAGCCAAACATGCACTACACAATAGGATCTGTACAAAATAATAAAAGTTCACTTTCTATTTACATAGACTCACGTGTGCTCAATCATGAGATGAGCAACTGCAGAGTGCGCGTGTCAAAATCAGGTATCACGACCTGTCAAACAAGCTCCTATCAAGTAGTCAAACGAGTTTGTCAAATCATTCCATTCATGCAAGTTGGAAGATAAAAAAAGTATCTTTCGGCTTACCCCTAGTTTACATACATACAGCGCTTGCGCGGCACATGCCGCTGACCGCTCAACAGAATTGTTTTGTGTGCTCCCTTTGGTCGCCCGCAATCAACCGTTTATGATTCAGCGCCGTTAATACTCTTCTGTGACCTAGTTCTACCCGTGCAAATTGAAGGGACGCACCACGATTGGTCAATGTTTTTGGTATAACGCAATAGCCAATTGGTTGCCATATCGTTAAAATGACCGAGCGGGTACTGTACTGGTACGCACCGTCTGCACGCTGGCTACAAAATGGCCGCCGCACATAATAACTGCAGGCGCCTGATCATGATGTACGTCTCGGTTAGTACGGCATGGACGCTTCCCATTGCCGGCTTTCATGTCGAGAGAGCCTGGGTACAAGTCCCTTACTTCTTATAATTACTAAAATTAATATGACCAACATAAAAAGAAATACCACACTATAAATAGCAAAATCCCAAAGTTTGAGGTTAAACGGATCAATAGTTAACGAAATATAGCTGTTTTAAGATACAAGAAGAAATATGTGGCGGCCGGACAATTCTTCGCACCAAACACGAGAACAAAAGAAATGAGTTCAGATGTTTTATCAAATGTTTGAAAGCGTTCAAATCTTACCCAATATGTTAAAACATGTTTAAACAGCACAAAACAAGGTGGCCAAACGAAAAAATATTTTGCCACTCAACAATGTTTTAGCATGTGTAGTGTAAAACATTTACCGTTTGGACTGGCTTTTAAATTTGCCTCCGAGAACTTTTACTGAACTTTTACTGAACTGGCCCCCAGTCACCGCTTAACACCACAGAGACACCGAGATTTAATCAAGATTTTATCGTTTGTATGCCGGATTGTTTCTGTTCAATATTTAAAGTATCACTATCGCATAATTAAAAATGTTCGTTAACTTTATGGTTTTGAAGTTGCAAAAAGCAATTATGTTTTCAATTTATTTTTTAATTAAGCCATTTAAGGCACTTTATCAAGTATTTTTAGAGAAAGAACCAAAGTCCAAAGATTGACCGAGGACTGCTCAAAATAGGAAGTCCTGGGCCAGAGTGACGTCTTACTCGGAGTTTGGCGTAAACCAAGCTTTATGTTTTGTATGAAAAAATACTGCAAATTTTGATCTTGTTCTGCGCTACTCGTTCTCTTTTCTCGTCGGTCGCCATTTTGAACAATGATTTCGATTTCGTCATCGAAACAGTGAGTTTTAAAACCCGCGAGGAGACTGGTGCAGGAAGTTCTTGGAAACAAATTTAAGAAACTGTACTTAATTATCTAAGAACAGAAATAAAAACATGTTTGGAGAGATCAAACTTTTACTTCTAACTATAACAGCAAACGGACGTCTCGAACGAAAAGAAAATGGCTTACCATTGTTTTTTTTTCCGACATCAAAAACGTCTACAATATACATTTTGTGCAAATTAAAAAACATGTTTTTGTGTCTGTTCTTAGATAATTAAGTACAGTTTCTTAAATGTTTCCAAGAACTTTGATAACAACAAAAGTTGTCTTTTTACGATCAGATATCTTATCAATCATTATCATATTTTTTCGAGTAAAACATTTTTGTCAAAGACTTGCATGCGCATTGACTGGCTTTACAACCTGATTAATACTGAAATGTAGGGCCGTCTGTACAATATTTCGACTGGCAATTACCATGTAGTCTTCGTCAGGTGTTAATAAAGGAATAATAGAGAAAATACGGACCTTGGAGTTAGTTCTTTATTACTTCTTCATTAAAACCTGATGAAGACTGATAATGACCAGCCGAAATATTGTTCAGACAGCCTAATTTTTATTTTTCACGTTGTTGACAAAAATATTTTACTTTGATTTTATTTCCGACTGATCACGATCGTCTGATTAAACGTTATCAAGAGTATTGATCGTAAACGATTCCGCACCGGTTTTAAACAGACTTGTTTGAATTTTCTTTCATTTCCAAATTGCTTTTTTCAAAAAACGTTTATAAGTTCAGTTTATATATTTTAAAATGTATATTATTTAGATGTCTCTCTAAGAACTCTTGAAAACTCCCATCATGCAGTTTTTGATATATACAAACGTCATGCATCTAAACCAGTACAGTCTACAGACCTCTGCTTTCTCTGTTTTCTAAAGTTTGAAGTTAGGTTTCAACTAATAGGTTTAAGCGGTTTTCAGTCTAGCTGGAGACCAAAAGGTGCGAAAAATGACTTTTGTGTTCCAGAAGGAAACAAATAATTTTATAGAATACACTTTTTTATTCAAAAAAAAAACAGTAAAATTTTGCTCAGACCACAATATTTTTATTATTCAACAATTTGAGGCTCAAAATGTTCTTATTTCAGTGTTCTTTCATGAATTAAAATAGCTATATATTTCGTAAAAAGGTTTTGCATTTATAGGCTCCAGTCGATAGAATATTTTCTGGCATATATTATGTATGTGATTTTATACATGTAGTGGCCGAAGGCAATACACAGATTATAAAGTTGATATTATATACTTGCATGTGTACTGTATAGTACAGTATTTTACTATTTGTTACACTGGGTTAGAGTTTATTTGCATTAAAAAACTGCGATTCACCATTTTTTCCTACTATTTTCATTTCAGCCTCAGATTATATTTAATTTTTTTTCTAATTTTTCAGAAGAAATGAGAAGCACCGTTCCTAGTTAAGTTTATCCATGCGTAACTGGGAAATCACTAAATTACTTTTTGTC
>JAPEIX020165237.1:0-15731 GCA_026122405.2 Zoanthus sansibaricus
TTGGTAAACACTGATACGTGACTATGTTATTCAAATGCTCCAGAAATACCCTCCTTTATCCAAATAGCCTATCCTTCCCTCTTGGTAAACACTGATACGTGACTATGTTATTCAAATGCTCCAGAAATACCCTCCTTTATCCAAATAGCCTATCCTTCTCCTCTTTGTAAACATTTATAGGTGAATATGTTTTTGACAAGGTTTGTTTTATGTTAGAAAAAATTGCCCCTCTTGACAAAAACAATGCAGCTGCTGGTGGACCGCCCTTACAAGGCAAACAAATGACAGACGCCTCCCTCATGCTCCTGGAGGGGGATGAAGAGCAGGAAACTGATGGTGACGAAGAAGATCAGGAGACTTTGCATCAGACAGAGAGAAAGCGTGTAAGCAGTGAGCACGACGAGGAGGCAAGCCAAGAAATTGCTTCAGAGCAAGGTGGACACCATCCGCAGTATGAGGTTGTGGAGATTGGTCAAGATGACACTGACATGAACAGGGTAAGGTTGTACTTTTACCTTTTAAAGAATGAAGTGAGGTTCGTTTGATGTTCAAATTACTCAAGATGATACTGACATTAATTGGGTAAGGAAACATTTTTATTTTTTCCAGAGGAAAGAGGTGCTTCTATTTACTCAGTACTTTACAACATTGTTTAAATTACTCCATTTTCACACTGAGGAAGGCAATGGTTTGTCGAAACATGTATGCCACTGTAGGTTTGAAGAGTCTTGTGAGTTTTTTAAAACTTATTGTTGAAATTGCTCACAAAAATGACATGGATTAGGAGAGGAAGTAAATACTGGCATGTTTAATTCCCCGCAGTAAGTCATTGGTAACTTATCAGCAGGAAACCAGCTTCCCTTCAGCTTGTCAAACCGAAGGTTGGAATTACTTATTCTTGCAACAACATGGTGTGCACTTCCTGGTCACATAGGGAGGAATCATACCATTTCCAGTTCTAACATTTGCTTTTGATTAAACCAGTTAGTAGACTATTTGTGGTTGTTGTTTTGTTTACCTTTGGCAGAAATGATATCGTGTTGGGCAGCATTTCAAATATCACTGTTAACTACAGATTAATACTGTCCATAACAATGCTTGTTTCCTATGAGTTTGCATCCTCAAGTAAAATTGTGTGAAACACAGCCCACATAACGATGGGTTGCGAGGCAGTCCAAGTTAACAAATTACGGTTTTAGTAGAAAACTGTGTGTTTTCCATTTTTAAGCAACCTGAAAACAATGCTTCCGTAAAGGAAAAAAATCATTACGATTTTCAAGATGATAGAGCAAAGATGAGCTTGGAAAGAAATCTTTTGAAATTTAGAGTTTGCTAACGTAGTCAAAATAATCCAGGACACAGCGTTCTTCCTATAAGGAATTAGCAATATTTTTTTTATTACAAGACTTGTCTATTTTAGGTAAAAGTACTGAGCCCACCGAAACCGAAGCCAGAAGTAGAATGTATTGAGGACCAAGAGTTTGTTGCTGCCTTCACTCGTGTGATGGCTGATGACCTACAGACCAGGCGTAGTGAAAGCCTTAAAGTACCCTCCCTTGATGTAGGCGTCCCAATGCATCTCAAGGGGCAATCCCGTAAAGCACAAGCACACCATCTTAACGAAGATGCAAACAGTGATGCTAACTTTGTTCTTATGCTAAAGAAGGGGAACAAACAGCATTTTAAGGACTTGAAGACACTTTTATAGTCAACATAGTGGGAGCCAGAATTACTAGGTTGTTGGATCATCACTCTTTTGCCATCTATGGTACCAATCCCGTTGGGGGAAATTCCAACGACTTTCAAACAAGGACGCCACTTTTGCTCATTCTTCTTCACATCTTACTTAGGACCCAGAAGGTCTACGACAGCCTCGAATTCACAGCTTTTGATCACGATATTTGAAATAGACGTTCTGCTGATTCGAAAGGAGTATTCCAAAGACTGAAAAGTCTCACCTGTTACACCGATAATCTGGCTAGATGGATAATCTAAGTTTCGTGTCTTTCTTCCTGATTCTCGGACCAATAACCTCTGCTACATATTGAAACTGCTTGTCCCGCCTAAAAAAATCTCTGTATGAAACCTCGTCTTCGAAGGCCAGCTCTTTGACTAATTGGTTGAAAATACTTTTCTCTTCTCTTCGGGTAGTCCAGGGTCTCGTCCAAGTAACACGGTTTCTTTTTCTTAACTCCTCTTCTTCTCCATTAAGTAATAACAGTATTGCAACCACGGCTCCTCCTCGTAAATCCGCCATCTTGATTCTGGCTTCCAGCTTACCTAGGTCCAAAATGCTGCAAGTTGCTGAGAAAAATGCGCAGAGTAACAGCACCTTTACATGGAATGACATTGATGCATCCATCAAGACAAAATCAAAAAAAAACTTTTAAATCCAAATTAGTTGAAGAATTTTTCAACAAGTATTAGTTTATCCATCCACATATCTCTGCTGATATGTTGTTGAAGTTTTGTTTGTATACTTGTTTGTGATTTTGTTTGTACTATATGTATTGTTTTTTATCTTTGTTGTCATCTTCTAGTGCAATTTTTTTTGTCCTTTATTTTTCTGCCTGTCTTGACTACACAATGCCTCAAATCCCCAAAGTAAGTTATCTGACTCGATTAATGCTAAGTCATTTCAGATAACCTGCACCGTTTTTCTCGATTATATTAAAGTATTAGAATTTTTACATAAATACACATAGCTTTCATAATATACCTTTTTCTGAATTAATTTCTTAATTATCTATTTATGTTATGTGTAATGTCAAAATATGGTACAAACAGACAATCGTGAATTTGCTGGTCGCTCAGAAACAGGCGATTTCTTTCTGTTTTCACTACAAACAAGGATTTTTCGTAGTGAAAGAATTGAAGAATTGTGTGACACGCATAATTTTCAATCGTTATTTTGTAACTGTTATCGTTTTATTCCCATATGTTTTAAACACAACAACCGTGTTACAAATGTTTTTTTACTTCACATAACGCTGAATGCAAAAAAATACATAGATATGACGATGTCAACAAATTTTAGTCGTGCAGTTAATTTACTATGTACATACTTTTGCAAAGGGTAGAAGACAAAACACAAGAATTGTTTGCAGTCAAGCACTGCATCATTAAGCAAAACCAGTGCTTTGTAGCTATGGATTGGCTGGTTTTCATGTTATAGCCTCTGTTTTCCGATGGTTGGCAATGATGGCACAGCAATCGTGTGCCTCTGTAGCTTTATGGTGTTGGATGTACACAATTATGCTGATATTATTGTATACAAGATATATACAAGCGCCAGATATAAGATGGAACAAACCGTTCAAGGCATTAGTTACCGAGCAGTATGATGAGTGGATGGCTAGTGGTGTTCAAGAATACACAGAAGCAGGAAATATGCGACCCCCACCAAGAAAGACTACTGTCAAGTGGATATTGACCGCTTGGGCACAGTTCTCAGCAGATGTGATTACAAAGTCTTTTAAGTCCTGTGCATTGAATCTTGCAGTTCATGGCTCTGAAGATTCAAAAATTCATTGCTTCAAGGAAGGTCAGCGAAATCGGAGCAGCTACAAGCACAACTTTCTGTATTGGATGAGCCTAATCTTTCGAATCCTTTTCAGGACATGACTCCAATATCGAAGAGGCAACCAAAGAAAGCAACATGGTTGAGCAGGATGACGATGAAGACATTGTCATAAATCTATGATTGACACAGCGCTGTTTATACATTACGGTAATTAGTGGGGTGTCGATAGGCTTAGAAACTACGTACTTATAAGTATATATAATTTATAGCTATACATATACAAACCACACGTCTAAGTTTTGTTTTGTTTTGTTTTACAATAAATTCAAAGAATAGAAATAAACACCTCTCTCTATTAAATGTTCGTATCTATTAAACGCATCCCATAGAACCAGTATTACATCTGATGCAAGTATATACTACAAGAAAAAGATGCTGCTCCATTTTAACCACAAAACATTTCCATTATTAACTACAAAACATTTTCATTATTAACCACAAAACACCGTACATCCCAGTGTATAAACTGAGAATTTGACACCAAACGTTTGATATTATTTATAGTTTGGGGGTCAGTTACAATACCAACTCTTGAAACACGTGTTAAAAAAAGGAAAAGAGCCCATAATTATTACTTTTTGTGACATATATGAAATATTACAGAAATAATTTCATTTATGGCAAGATGCCAACAACTTATGCAGTTCATGAAATCTGCATTGCTAAACTGCAAAATATGAATTTTGGTTAGTCATCTATCAAGCTCAGTTTTTTATGCTGATATAAAAAATATTTTTTGATTTAGAACTACAGTAAGTACTCCTCTTGTAACAACCTCAAAAGGCATTCGACAGGGTCCCAAGGAAGGTATTGTAGTGGGTAATGAGGAAGAGAGGTATACCAGAGGTAATGATGAGAGCAGTGATAAGTTTGTACGAAGGTGCAAAGACAAGAGTCAGAGTTAGGCTAGAGTTGTCCGAGGAGTCTGAGGTGAAACTTGGTGCGCACCAGGGACCAGTATTGTCGCCATTGGTTTTGTAATCGTGGTTGACGTAGTTATGAAGAGTGTGAGAAATGGTTTAATGAAAGAGATGTTGTATGTGGATGACTTGGTTCTGACAAGTGAAATGATGGAGGGACTGATGGAGAAGTTCTGGAAATGGAAGCAGCCATTCGAGAGCAAGGGGCTGAAGATAAACCTCGGAAAGACAAGAGTAGTAGTAAGTAGGGCATAAGGTGAAGTGTCTGTAAGTAAGACAAATCCATGTGGTATCAATTTTGTGGGAAGCAAGTTATGGTGAATTCAGTGTTGTCTGTGAAATGCAGGAAATAGATTCACGGAAGATGCACAAAAGTAAAAAGGGTTACCCCAAGGTTGGGGAGAGATTTTGTGTGTGGTAGATGCAAGAAGCAAGTTGCTGGATCAGTGAAACTGGTGAAAAAATTGTGTGATCAGATGAATGCTAGTGGTGGCTGCGCAGGAGGTGTGACAGCAAGAGCAAGAATTTAGAGGGTGAAGTGTAAGGAATGTGGAGAGTAGCTGAAGTCAAAAAGGTTCTCACAAGATGAAAGGAATGGTTTACTGGAGTTGTGTAAGATCAGCAATGTTATATGGAAGTGAGACATGGTGTTTGAGGGAAAATGAGATGGCAATTTTCAGAAGGGCCAAGAGAGCAATGGTGAAAGCAATGTGTGGTGCAAAACTGATGGAGGAAAAGAGGACAGAGGACCTAATAGAGATATTGGGATTGAAGGAAACAGTGGTTCAGATGGCAGAGGCTCATGGAGTGAGATGGTATGGGCATGTGTTGAGGAGGGATGATGGGCATGTTTTGAAAAAAGAGTTGGAGTTTGAAGTGAAGGGCAAGAGAAAGTGAGGACAACCAAAAAAGACGTAGAAAACGCAAGTGGAGAAGGAGAGCAAGAGTGTTGGTTTGGAGGAAAACGATGCCATGAATCAAGCGAGATGGAGAATGGAAGTTGGAGAGATTGCTAAAAAAGTGGGGTAAGTCCGGCCACCACTGTTTACGGAGACAAACCTGGACCAAATTTGGATTGATTGATTGGTTTCAATTAAACTGCTCAAAGGGGGATCGCTATATAGTACCTAAACCCACTTTTTTGTCCTTAAAAACAAGGGTCAGCAACACAGCAGGATTTATGGTACTTCCTTGTGTTTTCACTGATACAATTATAAAATCAACTAATCTTAAAATCAAAAATTGGATTCATTTCAACGATAAAATGCAGATCAGGAGTACTTACGACTACATTCTGGCTTCTCCTTGGACCAACTACCACTTCGTAAACAAGTTCTTTCATGAGGCCCTATTAATTTATAACCATCCTTCAAACAGCGGAATGTTGCTACTGTGCCAATTCGCTTGTCTGGTCTGCTATATGTTATTTCGGGCTGATTTTGGTAATTCTCTATATCAGCACAGCTGTATAGTTCTATGGTAAATAAAAAACAAGATTTTAAAATAACTGTAGATGGGATGCAGACAAAACACATGTTTTCATGACTGAATCCTATTTCTAAAGTGCTTTTTAATAGTCAACTGCAGAGCTTAAATATTTTTAATACAAGAAAGTACATCAACATAATAGCAACATAATTGTTATTTTATCCTATTATTATCAACTGAAATAGAACTTAGATTTTTGACGCTGAAAAAGAATCATCAATAAACAAACTGTTTTTTTCTTTTCAACAAACTGATCCAAAAAATTGGTATAATTTGAAGTGTTGAGGCTAACAATGTGAGTATCCTACAGGCCCAATAATTTCTTCATTTGAGAATGTCTCTGCCTCTCAAAAAACAAATCAATACAGTTTATTTATACAATACAGTATAATCATTTTCATTTATTTAACAGGTAAGCAAAATATTTTATTGCATGAGCCAAATACCTACTAACTGGAATGCTTGTGACAAACCAGTCTTAAAAATTAGTTTGTTTATATTAGCCATATATTAGTAAGAAATTCTTGTACTTTAAGGTTTACCAAATATGGATATTTCAACAACTTGAAGTAGAATGCATAATCTTTGAGTCACATTGTAAATCACAGGGCAAGAATACAAATTTAAGCAATTTCAAAAACTGTCTCAAAGTTGAGGTACATAAACTTGATTTTCTATGTAACTGTAACCTAAAAAATAATAACTTTTAACATACAGTACCACCTAACAATAGCTAAGCTAAATCCTTTACGAGCCAAGTGGCCCATGGAGCCGGCGCTTACCTCCGGTTTCTGTAATTTTAAGCAGATGAGAGTCTTTGACTCCCCCTGGACGGGATGCAGGTTAGCTCCCAGCAGATGCTGGTACTCATTTACATACCCTGGAAGGATGGAAAGCTGAGTTGGCTTAGGCGGAATAGAAGGTCACACAAATATTCGAATCTCGGCAAACTGCCGGAATCGAACCTGGGACCTTTGTGGTTGGAAAGCAGAGATCTTACCAACTGCGCCAACCATGTCCGCCCATTGATGGTATAAAACTACGTTTAAAACGTTCAGTGCGACCATTCGGGAGGGTAAAACGGGAAGAGCAACGTAAAGAAGTTAGACGGCTGTTAGTATCACGGCGCCGAGGGGGGAGTAGAGACAAAACGGGGATTTTCAAAATTGACGAAGGAAGAAAAACCTTATTTTTTGCACAAGCCTTCGCGACGTGACAAGAGGCTGGGAAGATTCAACGTCTCTAGAGCTAATACGTATAGCAATTGAAGAAGGATGATTCTTAGAGCCATCTATTCAATGATAAATGATTTATGTTCGGTTGAGCGGGGCAGCGAATTAGAATATAATGACCGATCGTGACAGGTTGTGAGATTCAGAAAAACTTTTCATATTCATAGGGAAAAGTGAGAAGTCTTGACTGATGGTGACCAATCGTAGCAGGTCATGAGAGCCTTAGAAAAATTTTTCACGTTTTTTTGGAAATGGTGTAAAGTCTTGACCAATGTTGACCGATCGTGACAGGTCATGAGCAACTAAAAACTTTTCATTCCCTGTGCCTGTGGAAGGGTGTAAAAGTCTTCACCGATGGTGACCGATCGTGACAGGTTGTTAGTCACTTAATCCCATCGCTCAGGGAGGAGAATAGGCCGTCGACGAAAGTCCTCCAACGCACCTTGTTCTTAGCCATTTTGGTGATCTGAGGCCGATAGCAGAGGTTGTTAGAGACTTTCAAAAAATCTCATATTCTTGAGGAAGAGTGACAAAGTCTTGATCGATTGTGACAAGTTGTGAGAAACTTGTGAAAATGCTGTCATGACTGATAGCGACTTTCCAGTTGAGCAGCCGGAAAAGACCGACTTGAAGTTCTTCGGTTATGGCCCAGATTTCTCCCATCCCTTCCCACTTCTTATGGGCTTTGGTACTTTGCCGGCTTCTTTTTACACCTGGGGGTACTTTAAGGCTTTCTGGGTGGGGGTGTGCCGTTGGGACTCTGCAATCCTTAGTCAGAGGTTGCTCAACTGAATTTTACTACCTAAATTAGTAGCTGCTTTCCAGAAACTACTGAGTTCACCACCACAGTTTTGCTAAAACAAAATACAATAAAATAATTCGGATAGTACGCACGTTTTGATTGGTTTGCAACTGTGTTTACAAAGAGTTATGAAGCACGAAAATGACTTGAACAATATTGTTGGCTGCCTCCAATTTGCGAGAATTTACAGTTTTATTGACCTTATTTATAAATGGCGGTGGTTTTAATATTCTTTTGTCTTCATTCAAATTAGCCCTTCTAGCCTCGTTCTTGAGTTCAACTTTCAAAAGAATATGTTGCTTGACTATGTCGACTCGGGTTTACACTGATCTGATCAGCTCTAGCTCGAATTCTCCCTTGTAAACGTTCGCCTCGGTTTTCACCAGGCTGTGAAAGTACAGAGAACATCTTTTATTTCTTAAATGCCACAATTGTCTTCATAATTTTGAGTGGCAATTTTTGTTATTCTTAGTCCATGCAAAATCTTAAACCAACTGATCAGTTTCGTGAAAAATGATACTCTATTCCATACCCAAACGCTCAGGTTTACCCTTTCCTACAGAGTCTGCTCGAAAACTATACCCTTCGAATTCACAGCAGTACAATACATATATTTAACCCATGCCCTTAAAATACAGCCAGAGGCGAGTGCAAGCATAAAAGGTAATACGCATTCTGTGATTACATGCACTCTCTCTTATCTTTAGGTAAAATGGTGAAATATAGAGCTCTCATTATTGACAAATAATGAGAACTTTGGCGAAAAAGATCTGAATACACCTGTGCAATTAAAGGTTCGTGTATATACAAGTCACGCGTGGCATATTTTACGGTTTTTCACTCGCAATCATATAGCCCATAACCATATTTATGACAGATCTTACCCCAATACTTACCAACTAAGACCTGGACCTAGGATTGGTGGAAGATATAAATGGTTAAGCTGCGGAACACATGCACTTCCTTTAAGAGCCTCTTTACGCCACCGCGAAGCGCTTATCCCTACTGCTATGGCAAGCCGTTTTTGCTGCAAAAAGTCATCCAGTTCTTTAAATCAGTTGAAAATACCACACTATTTATCGAGATATTCATACAACTGGTCAAGTTTTCCATACAGGGTATTCAGTTTCACACTTTTCCTATCGAGATACTCATACAGTACGTCCAGTTTTCAGTTCAAGGTATTCAGTTTTCAACTTTCCCTATTGAGACCTCGACGAAAACTCTACGAGATGAAAAAATCTCGACGAAAAGTCGACGAAATTAAGAAATCTCGAGGAGATTTTGTGCACCACAGGGAACCCGTTTTACGTCGAGGAGACCGAAAAATGAAAGTAGCATGAGTACAAGTCTAGCCCACGTTTCAAAATGGCTGCTTCAAGCCCCGGTTGTGAAGGAGAACTAGCTGAAGAACTCCGCATGTGAACTTCTAATGAAATTCAAGATTTGAGCAAACTTTGTGATTGGCTGAATTAAGGTTGGGGTGAGTTTTATTTTTCCTTCCATTGGCTCATATTTTATGGGAAGCTTACATGGCGTACTAACCAAAGCATAGCCAGGTGTCGCATGGTCCCTTTCAATGTAAAAGTGCTCGCAAAATTGGGCCTTTGATCGAATTCTTTCCTTGTTCCTTGTCCTCCAAACTTAATATATTAGATAACGTCAGTACAAACAAAGTATTTGCAGCAAGCTACTTTGGCACACACGCGTCTGTCATGTGACAGAGAAGATGAAAAGCGCAAATTTAGCTACTATAGCGCAAGAGATCCAATACATATTGCAACCCCCGGCTCAAAATAAGACGTATAAGGCTCTGCCAAACAATATATTGATCCTGAGTGTTTGCAGCCGTGGCAAGCTAATTTTTTTCAGGTTTTGAGTCTCGCAAGTCAGGCATAGTTAATCAGCAGGTCGAGGCAGTCACAGAAAATCAAAGCACTTAATTAAATTGGGTGCAAGTCAAGGACCGAGGGCGAAGTCAATTTCTTTTTTTAAAAAAAATGCGTGAAAGCAACCTCCAATTTTTAGTTAAAAATAGATTTAAAACTGAGGCATTGCAGCAGCCAAAGCTTAGACAAATAGAAAATTTGATTTTACTTCGCTCGTGAAGCTAGAATGATATCTGAAATTAATATAAATGCGCATTCATTGAAACAAGACCGTTAAATGATATAGTTAGCTAACGCTTGCAAAAATAATAAGTGGCTATTAATAATTAATTATTTGTGATAAGCGACCAGGAAATAGCGCTTATTCTCGTTTTATTTCGGGAAAATAAATCACCGAATGATTATTTCCTTGAATAGCTGATGCAAAACGAAACTTAACTTTAAATATGTGAGTTGGCACTGCGTGTTTTCAGGGCTATGAATGGACAGCAACTCTTTGTTTGAAACTACTGCAACTAACAAGCAGAATTTTCAAACATTATTCATTCATTTGTTTTTGTTTACAAACGCATTAGGTATGATTAAAAGGGAAATTTAATGGTAAGAAGAAAGATTTACCATTGTGCTGTTAATAGTAAACAATTTATATCATACACTTTGATATCAGTTTATGTTCAAACTGTGATCATGAATCTGAAATAAAATTCAAAGATTAAACTCAACTGAACTATCTTCCTAGTATTTCCATCTGTGTCTAAACGATTGAGCACTGTACCCTCCTAATTAAAAGGAAATTAGTTTGCAAATACCTTCAGAGTTGGTTCGGGTGGATCCCGTTTTAATAGGAAACCAAAGAAAAGGTTTTTTCATGAGGTAAACCTTCACATACGGCAATGGCTGCGCGTTGCAAGTCACTCTTCCTCGTGCCACATTCCCATTAACAGAAAGGCAATTGAAAGCACAGTAAAGCCAAACCAACAAAAGAAAATGAATCATCCTCATGTTGCCTGTAGAATTATTCTGCTGTCGCCTCGTGCCAATAGTAAACTAAAAATGAACGAGGAAGGCGTTTTTGAATTCTTTTAAAGTTGATGAAATGAATGAGTGGCAGGTCTCACTCAAACAGAACAAAGAAAAGTCGTAAGTGGTGGTTGGTTCATCAAAGCTTCATAACACAAACATGGAAAGGCATATGAGTGTTACCCAGTCTCCTATCTTCCTCTCCCTCCTTTTTCTATAGCATGACGACTGCGGACAAGAAAATAAAAATTGTCACTTGTCAAAAGGTTAGATAATTAGCTGTCTGCAAATTATTAGCACCTTTTTCTAAAAAAATACTCAAACCAAACTGTAAGAAATTGAAATTCGATTCATTTTCCAAAATGACTTAAATTATTACGTGCGAAAAGCTGTAGATATGTTAAAACTTCATCGTCTGACAATCGTGGAGGAAGGTGCATTCAAATGTTTGGCGATATTTGCATCCACATTTACGGCTCTAGCATATTGCAATAATAAGTTATGTACCAACAACATTTGTACTCTTAGGTCAGGGCAGTTGAGCTGCAACAGATATTCTGGCAAACGTTTCACCGGTCTTCCTTTCAGTAAGCAAACTTTGCTTCGCATCCACCTCTCCCCGGCTAAGGACAGATCATAAAATTTTCCCTGGATTTCTATTTACGTATTGATGTATCAATATCTAAACTCATTAAATGAAAGCGGATGAATTTTAAGACGTTCGAAAACTAGACTCACCTATGTATAACAGAATGTATGTGATGTAATTATAAATATTTATTTTTAGTATAAACCTATACTAACGGTCTAACAGGCATCCTGCATTCTGATTGGCTACTCTACTAGAGATCTATTTGTGATAGCCTACAAGTAGAGAAAAGCTGGCGGATCGAAATAGTAATGAGCCCTGTTTTGATATTTAATATCAGAGGATTTCGAATTCATCGATAATTTAATTTGAAATTCCTGTTTTGACCACTTAGTAGGTTTATACTAAAACAATTAGACCTCTCGGCCTCGTGGACTACGAGTTTGAATAGCTCATTCAGTCTACGGCCTCAAGGGCTATTGACTCGTAGTCTATTTGTCCTAGTAGCTTATGATAAATATTATTATTCATCTTTCTTGAGTCATTTGTGCGGCCAAAATCCATACCGGTAAACCATATTGTGTTTGCTTTCGCCGCCAAACTCTTCCTCATATCTGACGTTAATTAAAGTGCATGTAACAGAATTTTCACTTCTTTCTTTTTTTTTATTAATTTCAGAGTAGTGACGACAACTTTTAATCTGAGATTATTAGCTTCGCTGCTAGTAC
Source organism: Zoanthus sansibaricus (assembly GCA_026122405.2). NCBI lineage: Eukaryota > Metazoa > Cnidaria > Anthozoa > Zoantharia > Zoanthidae > Zoanthus > Zoanthus sansibaricus. Next base: position 12,252 of record JAPEIX020165237.1, read on the forward strand.
AACGACCATATATCTTATTTTTTAAGCCAATGAAAGTGAATCTGCAAAATGACCTTCCTATATAGTATGGGTAATTTTGAGGAAAACCTCCCTAGTTCTAGTATCTGCAAGATATGAAATTGTTGGACTCTATCTGGAACTCTCTCCCAGTAGAACTTCGAAAGAAATATAAAATCCGTTTTAAAAAAGATTTGAAAATACAACTTCTAAATTATGCTTAAAACTGTAAACGATTGTATTAGTGTTCCAGAAATAATTAAGGGATTTCCTTCTTATCATTAACTCAAAACCTGAGTGCAACACTCTAACCAACTAAGCTATGAAGCCGGGGAGAGCAGATCATTTAAGTGGACCCCAATAAATCTTTTTCTGACGCGTACAGCAATGATTGAGACTAAGTTAATACCGTGGTTCAAATAATGATATTTTAAGTGTTTTAAGTAATAGATCAAACACGAGAAGGAGTGTTTGCTCCGATTTGAAACACGGAGAAGTTGGTTGCAAAAAAACGAGGAAAAGCAACTTCGAGTTGTTTCAAATCTGGAGGAAACACTCTTTCGAGTGTTTGATATTGTTTCTCAAACAAATGATTAACTGTCGAGAAAACGAAGAAATAAAATTGCCTAAATTTATGCAAATTAAGAGACGACTTCAAACCACGGTTACGCTTGCGATTTTCTTTGTTTTAAGTTGATGAATGAGTTTGAGAAAAATATTCCTTGTACACTAAGAGTGGCAGGGAATTCTTTTCAAATTTCTGGCTGGTCACGTGGTTGGACTTCTTACATTGGGTGTAGAACCTTAGGTGTGACGTAAGTGTTTGTTGTTGATTTTTGTCTTTGGCCTTTTTATGGAGGCCCGGCCACAGCTCCTTTAGGAGCCACTTCAGCAGTGGCATCGGTCTCAGTTCCTCCTTACGCCGCGATGTTACGGCGATTCTTCCCTCGGTCCAGTTCCTTCGCGGCTGGTTCGTGGCGTGAATTATATACGGTTAGTTTTAAGCCTTCTGAGAACCATTTGCCCACGGGACAAAGGTTCGGGAAGAACTTGGGTTTTTTTTATTGTTAATAGCTTGGCGTCGCAGATGACATCGAGTGCCTCCAGATCCTGAGAGATCGCTCTGTGCTTTTTTGCAACGCTATATTGTCAATAGTTTCTTTAGAGGTTTGTTTTTCTCTAAATGGTGTCAGAGTAGAACTTATGCTCTCCTCTATGCCAGATACCAGGGTATTTGCGCAAGAATTACCCTACCATATACCGGATGGTTCGTTCCGGGCGGCCCTCTCCGCATTCGGAGAGGTTAAGTCTCTAAGTTTTTGTAAGGCCTTACAGCGCTTCAGAACCGGGCATCGAATAGTTACCATAGATTTGAAGCAGTTAATCCCCCGTCACATCGTGATTGGGAGCTATTATGCAACTGTCTTTTATAATAATCATCAGCCCCCTTTCTGTGCGATATGTAAGAAGGATCATCTCACTTCTCATTGTCCTTTTAAAGAGAAGTGTCGAGATTGCTGAGAAGAGGAACACGTTGCTCGGGATTGCCCGCAGCGACAAGAATGTGCTTCTTGTAGTGATTATAATCATAACCGGTTGGATTGCCCCGCTCGTTCTCACTCCAAAACCTAGTTCGTATGTGACTCTTTGTCTGTTCCGGAAAATGATAGAACTCCCATTGTCAGCAACATTGATTATGATGGTCTTTCTGAACATGTAGTTAATGAGGCTTTGAAAGTGGTTAGCGGTGAGCTCAGTACGCCGTCTGGGATTGGTACATCCCTTTGAAAACTCATTTCTTTTGGGACAGTAATCGAACCTTTACAAGGTCAATATGGAATCCTCCTGTTTTGGTTGTGGGTAGCGATGCTCCCGACAATGTAACTAAATAGATTGTTGAAAAAAGTACCACTCCCCGTGGTATAGCTCAGAACAAGGGTACTGTTGCTATTGATAAGGCTGGTGAAGCGCCCGCAAGCTTAGTCTTTTGTTAAAGATGTTGATAAGCCCGACGAGGTGGTTAGCATTGAGAAACAAAGCAGCAGAAATACTGCTTCAGTTGTTGCGAAGTTAGTGGTCTTTTAATAGTTGAGGGTGGCGATACAACCAAATATGATATGGAAATGGAAAGCAGTAGTAGTTCCGTTGTGAACAGCGACACCCTTACGGGCATGTCTGATTTGGCGACGGAAAGTGCTAAAGACAATGCACAGGGTACCAAAAATAGCCAAAATAACGGATTATGTGCTATTGTAAATAAAAAAAAAACTCATTAGAACAATTCATCAAACATTTAAGAAAGCTAATGAGAAAAGTAGTAGAGTCTTTTCTAGGTTTGAGTCGAATAGCAAATTCCCTGCAGTTACTGATAGCCGTCCGCCTGGGCTTCGCCTAGGAAATCTCAGCGCCTCCCCCTTCTGTGTCTCCCTTGAGGAGCGATTTGTACCCGGATGAGGAAAATTCGTGTTATGCTGAGTGGTATGCCCTTGTAAATATGGGTAAATTGCATCCCCATCAATGCTCGTGTGTTTATCTTCATAAATGAAAAGCTAAGAAACACTACGTTGCAGCATCTCTATCATATATGAAATAAAAAAAAGAAGTTGGTTAAAAATTAAATGTATAAAGGAAAACTTGTTAAATTTATTATTTCACTTTTTGGTGCTTGCTTTCTTGTATTTTTCTTCTGATTTGTTTTTATTTATTTGTTTAGTTTTTGTTATTGTTGTTGGTACATGTTGTCATTGTGGCTTACTACAACGCATACACCATCACGCTTGCATAATGGTGAACAACTGTACATGTTATTGTGTATCGTCTAATCAGCTATCTTTTCTTTGTGTTTGTGTCTCTTTTGTTCTGCCTCTTTGTTATAGTCTTGTACCAGAAGAGGCCAGGTTAGACTCATGTAAGATTTTGGTGTAGAGGGGTTTGCGTTCGCGCTCGCGAACTCTGGAATAGAAAAAAATGGTAAAAGGTCAATTAAAAAAGGTAGCTTACTTTCAAAATTACTTAACCGAATAATTAACAATTATTCACTGACACTGAGGTGAATAATTGTTATTAGTATATACCACACAAGCTGAATAACTGGCTTACTAAAAAGTAACTCGTTCATTTGTGACATTTTGAAACCGAAGCAAAACGAGAAGCCTTTTGTTTTTCTTCTGTTGCTAGGAGGTGAATAATACTTGGCTTATCACCTCCTAGCTAGCCAATCAGAGTGCGCAAAAAGTACTATTCACTTGTGTGGCATATACTAATCGCGATTATTGGAGAACATAAAAAATGTTCGTTGATTTTGAAAAGGTAAAAGCTTTATTAGATAAAAATCAAACTTCATTTCACAGAAAATTCAACTTGGATATGCAAATGACTTAATTTGGACGTTGTTGATGTCCAAGCTCATAATCATATACATGAAGCTGAAATTACTTGATTCTGATTGGTCAAGAGCAGTGCAATTACTTTGTAATTCCGTGC
>JAPEIX020165814.1:0-15731 GCA_026122405.2 Zoanthus sansibaricus
AGTGTGAGCTGGAAAACTAAGAGGAGATCAATTTTGTTATGCATGCCAAAAGGGTAGAATAAGCAAACAAAGGCCGTGAGCTATTCCACCCGCCCATTTGGTCATTTTCCTGAGTTTTTTTTTTAAATGCAATGCCGTGTCTATAAAATTCAGAATTAATTACCGCATTCAAAGTTTTTTTAGCTCGGGAATTCCATCTGATTTTCTTTTTCCCAATACAAAAGATTAATCGCCCATCTAAAAAACTGCAAAGATCCTATCCCGCAGTCACGATGCTGACTCGGGTTCTGTTGCAGTATAGCGATAATTACAATCTTCCGAATCCAGTGTTTGATACAACTTCAAAAACTACTGGCCTGAGGAGTGAAGGTTCGATTATTTACTTCAATACCTTGATCTTGTTCAAGTTTGTCAAATAAAGTCTCGGGTAGCTGGAGAATATTCCGCAATTATAGTTCGATTGATTCCATTGCCAGACTCTTAAAATTCAATTATTATAAAGTAGAATTTACTCACACGAAGCAAAGCCTGAGAGAAATCCGCCATTTTTGATTGAGGCTCGCTCCAGTCCAAAGTCGTGCCTAACAGCCGGACCGAGAGTAAAATTGTAGCCTCCTCATAATATCTCATCCTGTACTTCGTGTACATGAAAGAGGTGGGTTTTGAAGTGTGTATTTTTAAGTTGTTGATACGATAAAGGTTCTTTTGGATTATGTTCATCAAAAGTCCCGATAGTTATAAGAGATCCCTCTAGAGATTATCCTTTGTAAACAAGACGCTTTAGAAGCGTTCACTGGGCTACCTTTTGTTCCAGGTTCCTCTTCTATTCACAAGACAGTCGAGCAAGTAATAATGAAGCCTTGTGAGTCGAGCTGGCGCCACAAGGAATTGTGGGATACAAATTTTGTTTTGACGACACAAACGGAAAAACAAACCTATTTTATGACTGGGCTTACCACAGGTAGCCCAGCAATGAATGACTATTTTGACAAGTTTCAGCAACTTGTTTCAAAAGTTGAAGAAATTTTGTCCAGGGTCCATACTCATAAAAGCTCATGCACAGGCAGCCCAATTAACGCTGTCAAGGCGTCTAGTTTACAAAAAGTCTTTTACTTAAACAAAAGATAAATTTAAAATAAACTAAATTGCCCGACTGGTTTAATGTAAATATGCTGTCTATAAACATAAAAAAATCAATCTTTACCATATCTAATTCGAGACAGAATCGACAAAACCGATTTTTCAACTTACTGCACTAACATCGATCGTATCAAAGACGTTGTACATTTGTTTTAATTTTAGATTTTCGTTGTCTATCCAACTTCAGAATTTTAAAAGCAAAGTGTCAAAGTCTATTCTAAAAAACGACAATAGGGCTGTGCACATGTACAATTACTAAAAATTGAATTTTTTCCCCACGTGACTCAGACAAACAGAGGCATGTTTGACAACAAAATCTTCGAAAAAGTAGCAAACTTGTAAATACAAGAATTTATTTTGGTGTTCAATTTTAAATATTTTGGCTTGTCCAAAAGATCGCATTAGCCGCCTCTCGATTTCGCGATATTAAATCGGTTTGTTTGTTTGAGTCATGACGTGTTAGTGCAAAGCACAATAAGATGAGAAAGGCCATCTGGAATCACAATTCGTTACGCATTTGCTATTAATAGTATGAACTGATGCTGAAAATAAATATTTAACTACAATTCCGGAAAGTAATTTTCATTCTTTACCGGTTCTTTTAGAAAATATAATACAGTTTCCGTCTATTGTGGTTCGTTATTATGGTGGCAATGATTAACTAACCGACATTGTTTAAGTTTATTTATTTCACATCTAATCATGCATTTGAATTAAAGAGTTGATCCGAAAAAATCCACCGTTTAAAAAACAAGTTTTCTTAGACCGAAAATATTGCTAAAATAATGTATTCACTTTTAAATATAATTTGTTTTAACTTAATTATCGTTAACGTTTTGAAACACTGTTGAGCTCTTGAGCACATCTCGTGTGAAAAGTTTATTTTTTGATTCAATCTTTTTAATTTTCTCTTTAGTTTCTTGAGTAGCTGCCGGATGAGATGTCAGCGCACAGGTGTTTATATTTTTCTGTGTCTATTAAATATAGCTAACAAATGCAAAAAAAACTGCTTTCTCTCCTTTTGTAGGCGGCCCTTTGGAGAAGTTATTTTTCAGTGAGTTTCCTTTTAAGGAGAGCATTATAAAGTGATGCAGTTTATAAGATCTTGATTCCGACAATAAGTTGAGTTCTTTCGTAACAACAAATTTGATGACGCAGAAGCACTACAAGGCTATAGCCTGTCTCACATCAAGCATTCGACTTGTTTTCTAAGAAACTGTTATCAAACAATGAGTTTCAATTTTTCCTTAAGCTTGAACCAAACAACAAACTTAGTTAAACATTGCCGATATTTAGGAGCATGGCAACAGCGGCCAGTCAACTTCCTAACACCTGTGATTTTCTACAACATAGTCGCAATGTGTGTAGCTAATGGCGTGGCGGGGATTATAACAGCCACTGCAAATATCCTTATCATCATATCTATTCTCCGGAGCAGACTGCTTAGGGCCAAACCGTTTATGTTGCTGCTGGTTTCACTGTCAATAACAGGTAATTCCGTCTTTACAAAATGTTTTCTTTGCCTTAAATTCTGCTCCTATACGAACAAAATGCAACTTAACAAATGTTTAGAGAAGAAAACCGCACTGTAAAAGCGTTAGGTTTCACAACATATCCTTTAGTTTGAAACATGCAGAAAACAACAACTTTTTTAGTTCTGAGGCAATTTTGAAAATTCGCAATGTTCTGTTACAATTCAATGATATCGTTTTCCTGTATGGCAGGTGTTTGAACATTCGAAATTTCCAGCACATTCAGAAAAATTATGTTTTAATATTCTAAAAAAACAATTCGATTACAAGACAGGTGAGACGACCCCGAGGTTCGGTGAAAACTGCAGGTGTCCATCGCCTGGAAAAAGTCTTTTGATAGCGCGGTTTCTGGTTTTTTAGAAACGATAAACTCTTTTAAAAGAGTTTGGGGACACTATTTGGTAAAGACATTTTAAAAATGAGAAGGAACAACTAAAAATTCAAGCTGTTTATATAATATCAAGGACAAAAAAATAAAACCTTCCCTTTCTGGAAGTAAATAGACAAACATATATAGCGAAACATGTAACAAAGAAACTTCATACTCAATTTTTAATGTCATTGTAACTTAATTTTGTATTTCCTTTTAGTTCTCTTTCTGATTGTAGTAAATGCTTATGACTTAAAATGGCGTTATAAATGTTTTATTTTCTTGTTTATTTTCTTTTTTAAATCCTTTAATAAAGAATGAAATTATTGAGCTTCCTAGCTTGATACGAACAGCGGTTTCCTCAAGACCGCTTGAAAATGATAAGTAATACAATTAAAACCAAAAAGTTAATATCAAAAGTAAAAGCGTGCTACGATTGGCTATTCATTACGTCATAAACGTTACAGTTACGATATTACGCTTAAGGCTGGTTCACATTTGAGATAAGTACGAGCAGAAGCATAAGCACACGAAAATCCAAGTGAGAACATGCGTGAAATCAGCACAAGAACAAACACAAGAAAAACAAGAGGCTACATTGTAGCCTAGACTCGTGCCGGGTCTTTACATCACCAATAAAATGTAATTATAGAATTAGATGCAAACTCTGCGGAAATTAACCTTAGATAAAATGGTATCAAAGAAGGGGAACTTTCAATGCAAAACTGCAAACTCTTAAAAAAAGTAAAAAGGACTAACAATTCAAATTCCCTGTCACAAATGTATTAGTTCATTGGCGATAGAATACAATAATACAATGCGGTCGTTAAAAATTAATGCAAAATACTCATGGAAGAAAAATGGCAGCAAACTGTTTCACTGTCCGGTGTTATTAAAGTAACAAGTAACGTTTCCACCATTCGGTCTTCATCAGATTAAAAGTGCTGGCAAATTACTATGGTTTAAAAATGCTTCTATATAGACAGATCAACGGTGGACTGGGCTACGGTTTCAGGTCCTTGTCCGAGAAGACCTGAAGCTCTAACCGTGTGCCGATGTTAGAGCGAAGGCAAAGCCTTCTCCTCAATTCGTTTAAGACTCGATCGGAATGTTGGTCTAACCGGGAATCGAACCCGAGTCTCCAGCACAGGAGGCTAGCATCTTTCTAGCACAACTATCGTTATTAGAAGTATTTTCAGTTATTTTGGCTCATCAAAACATTTCTTTACTGACAACGGGTAGTAGCATGGAGTTTACAAGTAATGAGTTTCAGAAGATTCTTTATAATGAGAATTTATCGAGCATACCATTACTGCGCCTGGGAATTCAGTTTCAAACGAGATGGCGGAACAATATGATAGGGAGTTTAAGGATGAGCTTTTCAAAGATCGGAGATACATGCCTTTGTGAACAACACTTGATAGATACTTGTTAACGTACAGAGCAACGAAAAATCTGGGGATGAACAGTCCATATGGACCGAGACAACTTTACCCCTATAGGGATAGCCCCAACTTCCAGACCGAGATATATCATACCCCCCGAGTTGTCTCGGCTTCGTGTGAACGGAATGGGTGGAACATAGAGTAAATGTAGAGAAACACGGCTTGGCCCAAGATATCTTGCCTCATGTGAGAAAGCCCTAATCATTAAATGATAAACATAAGTCAACTGTTGTTACGGACCTACGGTAAAGAAAAATATTTTAGATAAAATTAGTCGGACAGAACGTTGTGGATCCCTTTAAGCAGAAAACGTAAAAAAAATAATTCAAATTAATTATACTAATGAAAATGCCTTAACTCTCATTTTTTTAGATTTCTTTGTTGGAGTAGCGCTACAGCCAATTTGGATCTTGGTAAAAGTATTTGAGATCCACAAACGGCAAGGCCTTACCTGTAATTTCATAATAATTGCCAGAGTGCTTGGAGTGACATGCACAGGAACATCCCTGGGACACGTGAGTTTGATCAGCATTGAGAGGAATTTGGCTGTTCGCCTTGCAGCTCGATACAAATCTATTGTGTCTTTCCGAAAAACTGTGACTTCAATTGCATTCGTTTGGATCTTTTTCATTCTGTACGCCATTCTACCTGTTACAGTGTTTCCCCAACTCGGTACATTGGTTGGTAGGTCAATTATAATAGGTCTCAACGTTCTCATTACTGTCATCTGTTACTTGGGCGTGTTTTTCAAAATGGGATTAAGCAATACGGTAACCAACTCTGAGTCTCGTTTATCTACAACCACCAAACAGCGAATAAAGAAAGATAAAAAAGTCGCGAAAATCATGATCTTCGTTGTTGTTGTTTTGGCCCTATTTTATATCCCAGAAATGATTGTTACTGTGTTAGCGACAAAGAATCCACAAAGCCTTAATCTTATTTGGATCGGATTAAATTGGACAAGGACAATCGTGTTCACAAACTCTCTCGTCAATCCGTTCTTGTATTGCTGGAAGTTTAAACAATTACGACAAGGCGTTTTTAAGTTAATTGGTCGCACAAACGTTACAAACCATCAAAGTCGGGTGCTGTCATCACAGGTTGAGCAAAGAACAGTAAATATACTTTCTGTAAGTTTTCAATACTCAAGAAAAAATGAAAATGTTGCTATTTCCTCCAACATTAAATGAAATCGATAACAATCGAAATCGTAGGAAATAACTTACTGTGCAAAAAGTTGAACGTTAGAGAAACAGGACAACATTTTGTATCTTTAAAGACATGTTGCGATCGAGCTTCGATCATCTTCAGTTGCAATAAAAGATACACTAATATGTTAATAATTCATCCGTTTACAAATATCTAAATTAGTATGTAAATTACAAAGAATTACCTCAGGGTTAGGAAAAATAAAACAAAAAAGTTAAACAAATTAGTATTACACGGAGAATTTTGTTAAATTTTAGATACTTCTAAGCCTATAAATTCTTAGCATATTATTGTATCTGACAATACTCCATTTACAAAGAATAAGCAAACAATATAACATATGAAAACAGCATTACAATAGTTTCTTCTCTTCTTTTGTCGGTGAAAGTTTTTCAATATAATTGATGGTTGATTACCGTTCAACCTGATCCATAAACTATTCAAAGCACGGGATTAATTGCTGCAAAATTTTTTCAAAGGAATTCATGCGACTAAAAAGTTCAACATTCAACAAGTCCATTAAACCAACTGAAGAAAGCTTCGGTAGTTTTGCCAATATGGCCTCGACTTTGATCAAACATCGCTTCTAGGCATGCCACATTGGCTATAGAGACTTCAAATGGAACTTCCTGCAAACAAAAAGGAAAAAAATATTTTATAAACCATTGAATATGTTTCGACAAATTGGGACATATTAAAGCAATGATTAACTAATGGGGTTTTGATTCTGACAACAGAAGTAATCGAGTTACATAGATACCTGATCAGCTTTTGATTGTGAACGTAGCAACATTTGATTAATCTCTTCTATATGCTCCTTCAATCTGGATGTACAGCGGTCATCCCTCCTCTGACGGGGGGAAAGTGCTTTGATCCCCATGGAACGTTTCGTTCGCTTAGTATCAGGTGTAGCTGCATCTGAACGAGGCTGCTTCTTGCCTAAACAAAATCAAGTTCTAAGTATACGGCAAGGATTGATGGGATACGCATGAACTACACTATCATACTTCCTCGGAATTGACCAATCGGGACATCAATACTCTCACTTTGCATAAAAACATTTTAATACATACCTACAATAAAGTAAACTAAATAAATAACCAGAGGTTGGGAAGGACGTGCACCATGCGCAAATGACGCATAAATTTAAAATATGACGCATTTAAAAGTCCATAAGCGGGCCTAGATTGCGCCCGTGTCCCAGGCCATTCCCACAGACACTGTGTCACAATTTCTGTCACAATCTCTTGCAATGGTAGATCGCGTTTTTTGGATCGTTTTAATGTAAATTAGACACAATTCACAATTAGTGAATTTCTGCGTTTTTTTCTTTAAACAATTCCCTACACCAACAAGTTTAGTTTTTAAACAAGGTAACATAAATGTTTTCTGTAGTGCTGATTGTGTTGATGTCAGTAACTGAAGAGAAGATAATAAAAATTTTACTTTTTATTTGTTCTTGTGAAGTCTACTATCAGTATGGTTAACAAACGTTATTGGCACATTGACTTTTGGAAATGGCCCATTAATTTCAAAAATGGCCCATTGATTCTCAAGGAAACGGGCCATTGGCCATGGGCCTTTCAGTCCTTCCCAACCCCTGAATAACACGGCCGATTAATGTATTATTTAGAGTATATTTATCATTTACAATATAATGATCCAAAATGTGAATAAACTCAAAGTATCCAACAGCTTTTTTAACATATGATGTATAGATTTATGTACATGCACTTTATTAATTCCAATAAATTCCTTGAGTGTGTTATTTTTTAACTATCAACCTATGAGTCCTTCCAATTTCAGCCAGGTGAGGACCTCTTTATTATTATACGTTCAGTTCCTTTAGCATATGAGCGAAAAGAGGTTTCAACAAGACATTCAATGGTAAGACACATTCACTTCATATTTTTTGAGACAAACCAAACTATACTGATTTAAAGATAACTAATGCTGCGCGATCACTAAGTACCTAAACCTATGAAAAACAAAGAAATAAGAATACAGCAGAATGAAGTGCACAATGTCCAATCAGGTTGTAAACAAAAAAAGATCATAAAATATTGTTTGAGTACGTAGGGTAGCTAGTGAAGCATGGGTTTTAATCAACTCTAGGTTAAAAAGTTTGTCTCCGCGAGGAAAGCACAAAATTGAAGTTTCGAGTGCTAGTCCTTCGTCAGAGCAGTTGCTAAACTAGAATGTACTGCTGTTCTACTTACTGCTTGTTGCTGTCGACTGCTGCAGATCATTCTCGGCAAGCGCAAGTGTACTCATTAGCTTTTCATGAAGGGACTGCACCTGGTCAAATGCCACAAGACACTTGCCTACTTCAACTGGTGAACCGGAATTCGATGTTACAGCCGCTTTATTCATAGCATACACCAAGTGTGCCATACAGTGTGAAGAGTCTCCATCGGGGATTTTCGGTTCTGGTGAGTTGGGCTGGCAACTTACATCAGGGGGGTCAAGTTGGGGTATGTGCCATTGGACACAGATCTCGAATTCAGATGCTTTACTTGGCGAGATGCTCCTCTTTAATGTATTTGGCGGTTCTGTTGACATTTGAAGAATTTTAGAGTCAGTTCTCGACAAAGATCTCAAAAAAGAAAGGATTCGTTTTAAGAAGTTGCCTAAACTCGTGCATGTTTCTCGGTACACAAATTACTAGAGTAAACATACCATTATACATTGAGCTTCAGTATTAAAGTGCATGTATAATACTTATAAGCATTATAATTAACCAGTAAGATTTTGAATTAAATTTCTTGTTAAAAAATTAGAACATAGCAAAAGATGTTTGAGCAGCTGCTTAAAACATCATCAATATGCACTTGGAAAAAAAAATTAAATTTGCCCATTTAACTTTTGTGGAAATGTTTGTACTATAAAACCATCATAACTTTTATGGTAATCAGCATTTTCTGGTTGGGAAAATATTTTCCTTTTTCCTATAGGGTTGGAACTTAAAAATAACGAATGGTCCAATAACCCATGATTAACATTACTCCATTAAAGTAAATTTTCAGTTTAAATTTGTTAATAATTTCAGTAACAGCCTTCCGGCTTTGTCTTTACGACCTCCTTCAGGTAGTTAAATACTTCACAAGGTAAGTGGAGTCAACGCTTATCTCCGGTTTCTGTATTGCTAAACAGATGAGAGTCTTTGCAAATCCACAGTGCCTTTAACTAGCTCAGCTGTTAGGAATCTAGGCGCATTGTTTGATCCAGAACTCACCATCAATATGCACGTTAACAAATTAGGTAGCGTAGCATATTTCTACCTGTACAAGGTGCAAAAGGAAGTATCTATCACAGGAGACGTGCGAGCAACTTATGGACGCTTTTGTCATAAGCCGGATTGATTATTGTACTAGTTTATTACATGGTCTGCCTGCCAAGCAGCTAGATAAGATTCAACATGTACAAAACACGGCCGCGCGCATCACCCTTAGACTTCTAAAGTTTTGTCATATCACTTCGTCACTTTTTAGCTTACACTGGCTACCAGTAAGATACCGAACTGATTTGAGGATTTGCCTCTTAACTTTCAAAACAATACACGGGTCTGCTCCCAGCTACCTTAACGAGTTAGTGGTGATCAAATAGAATTACTATCGTCTGAGATTCTCAAATCAACTCTTGCTCTGACTCTAGGTGATAGGGCTCTTTCACCTGCAGTTCCTAGATTATGGAACTCTCTTCCGGTTGAGTTGCGAGCTAAGAGTAATTTAAGTGATTTTAAACGCCATCTTAAAGCGCACTTTTTTTGCCAAGGCATTTTTAAGGCCTTTGTCGAATTGCTCTTAGCTTATTTTTATACTTAATTGAATTATATTTTAAAGCTTGTATTTCATTAGTCATTCATTATGTACTTTTAATATTAGATTTGTTACTAAATTGGAGATATTAATTGTAGATATTGTAATGCGCACTAGATCAAACTGTTTGTTATTCTGAGCAACATAAACGACTAAATTAATATTATCCAGCTTTTACAAGAAAATAGAACAGCTTTATAAGAACAAGGCAGGTCGACTACTACTTAATTCTGCTTTTATGGTCACGAACTATGCTTCCTATCGCTCGGTCAAGGTAAAACCGGAAGTAATTTTTCACAACGTTAAACAAAATTACCCCATGATTAAAATATTGATCGTTTTTTTTTTTCAACACCATTAGAAGGAAAAGGACATTCTATACACACAAAAGCCCCACAATTGATATATACCCAATTTGTATGATTTTTAAGAAGCAAAGATCCCATCTATGTACAATTTACATGTGGCAATTCAATTCTGCTTGGGTTTTAGTAACTCGCCTTTTCTCTTCTCTGCCAGTTCTTGCTGACCGCTAGAGCTTGAATCTTGAAACCTCTTTCCGTTCGTTGCTGGATGAGTGGGAAGTCCTAAAGCTTGTAATATCTCGGATGGGTAAACACCACAACACTCAGTTGAATAGGTTTCCAATTCAGACTTTAGAAATGCTTGCATCTGGCTCAGTTTCAATACCTTGTTCCAACTGAACAATGGCATCACCGAGTCGTTCACAATGTTTTCTGTTTTTTCTTGAAAGAATAGAAGATTGTTTAGCCTAAAGATCAACCATACACTTATCGCAGTTAAATGAGTTGCAACACCAAATTTACAGGTATTTCACAATAAATAAAAACCAAAAGGATGAGATACTATAACATCTAAATTGTAAAAATACAATTACTTTCAAGAACAACAACTTTTATATATGAACAATTACAACATTCTTACACTTTACATGAGACAAGAAAATCAAAATAAAGGCAATGGCCCTAACAAATAACTAAAAACAAAAGATCGGTTAGGGCCATGATAGCTAGACAGGCATAAATAATATATCATGCAGACTGGGCTTTTAATAAAACCAAGAAGGCATTAGACTAGCTGCATCTATTAAAAATCGTAACATATTATGTTCTTTTGGGAAACCTGAACCTGTTTGCTGGCTCTGCAATGTTAATGAGGCCTAAAAAGACCAAAACAGCTGTCCATGGTTGTTAGCAATCAAGCTCACTATTTTTATGATAGTTTGAAAGGGTAAAGCTCTCTACCAACATGGCCATAGTGCCCAATATAGTGGCTTCAAAAAACTACCAGCACGTTTATGCCATCTATACTTGAGTAAATCTTTATAGCCATAGTGCCCAATATAGTGGCTTCAAGTTAGCTACTAGCACGTTTGTGCTATCTATACTTGACGTTGATCTTTATAGCCATAGTGCCCAATATAGTTACTTCAAGTTAGCTACTAGTACGGTTGTGTTATCAATACTTGAGTTCATCTTTATAGCCATAGTACCCAATATAGTGGCTTCAAGGTAGCTACTACCACGGTTGTGCTACCTCTACTTGACGTTGATCTTTCTAGCCACATGCCACAAGCATTAAGCTTTTACCACAACTAACACTATTAGTGGCTTCAAGGTAGCTAATAGCACGTTTGTGCTATGAACATACTTGAGTTTATATTTATAGCTACATCCCACAAGCATTAAGCTTTTACCACAACTACTAACACTTTCTTAGAACATAATGTAAACACATGGATTGTTAGATTTTTTTTTTAGGTTTTCAGATGAGCTAAAGTAAAGACAACTTGTTTGTTTTCACGTATTAAAAAAACCTTAAGTCAACACTTGATTATTTTCTTATTACGCGCTTTATACTGGAGTCATTTGATGAAACTGTAAGTATAAATAGCACACTTTAAGTGCTAGTAGCTAACTTGAAGCCACTATATTGGACACTATGGCTAGGTTGGTGACAGGTTTTACCTCTTAAAACTAGCCTGTTTGTTAGCTATGTCATGTACATGAGGCCTAAAATGGCCGAAAAAGCTGTTCATAGTCACTTGGATTCAAGATCACTATTTTTATGGTAGATTTACGGGGTAAATCCAGCGAAATAGTGAGCCTGAATGCTAGCAGCCATGGACAACTGCATCGACCCTGAATGGGCTGCCAAGCTGCCAAGGGTACATCTTATAAGCAACTATTGCGGTCATTTTAGGTCTCATCAGCATGGCATAACATAAGATGCAGTCAAGGCGCAATTCTTGCGAGATGTGGCTAGAAAGATCAACGTCAAGTATAGATAGCACAACCGTGGTAGTAGCTAACTTGAAGCCACTATATTGGGTACTATGGCTATAAAGATGAACTCAAGTATTGATAACACAACTGTGCTAGTAGCTAACTTGAAGTAACTATATTGGGCACTATGGCTAGAAAGATCAACGTCAAGTATAGATAGCACAACCGCGCTAGTAGCTAACTTGAAGCTACTACATTGGGCACTATGGCTATAAAGATGAACTCAAGATAGATAGCAAAAACTTGCTAGTAGCTAGCTTGAAGCTACTATATTGGGCACTGTGGCTACAAAGATGAACGTCAAGTATAGATAGCACAACCGTGCAAGTAGCTGACTTGAAGCCACGATATTGGGTACTATGGCTAGAAAGATCAACGTCAAGTATAGATAGCACAAACGTGATAATAGCTGACTTGAAGCCACGATATTGGGCACTATGGCTAGAAAGATCAACGTCAAGTATAGATAGCACAACCGTGCTACAGTAGTAGCTGACTTGAAGCCACTATATTGGGCACTATGGCTAGAAAGATCAACGTCAAGTACAGATAGTACAAACGTGCTAGTAGCTGACTTGAAGCCACGATATTGGGCACTATGGCTAGAAAGATGAACTCAAGTATAGATAGCACAATCGTGCTAGTAGCTAACTTGAAGCCACGATATTAGGCACTATGGCCACATTGGTAGCGGATTTTACCCATTAAACTACCATAAACATAGTGAGGCATTGTGCCCATTATCGTGGCTTCAAGTTTGCTATTTCGCTACTATCCATACGTTAACAAACGAAGAGTTCAGGTATTGTATGCATAGTTTTCCTGACTTACTTGAAATGTCCAGGAGACAAGGACGTTGAAAGAGCCCTGATTTTTGGCTTTGTCTTCGTTGGGAGAGAACTGTTGGTAAAAAGAAGACATACGGTATTTAAGCAGATGGTAAGAAAAGTAGACTTGTCTCAACAACAGAATACAAGACAAAAAAAAAATAAACAAAAGAGGGGAGGAGGGGGTATTTTGTAATGAACATTTCATAAACAAAATAATGCACAAAAGCAAAGAATCATAATGACTTTTAGTCCCCGCGGGAACCCTGGCCATAATAACTGATTGAATGATAATATCTTACTTCTTACAAAAAACTATAATCCAGTCTCGATATTAAACAGTGAGCGCAGCTGCAGCTGTTAAACAGTGTTTTACTGTAATGATATCAACACTAATGCTCGTGGGAAACGTGGCTCAGTGGTGAACTCAATTAGTATGCCCCGCATTCAAAGTCAACTCTTGTCACTAACTGGATTGTATGCACAAGGTTCAAAGTCCACTATTGATACTAACTGGATTGTTTGACCCAGGTTGAAAGCCTACGTTTATCACTGACTGGATTGTATACCCCAGGTTCAAAGTCCACTTTTACCACTGACTGAATTGTATAGCGAAGGTTCAAAGTCCACTCTTAACAATGACTGGATTTGTCTAGGACAACGCTATAGTAGAACAACTCTATGAAGATTGTTAAAAGTGCATATGAAAGGCCTTTCAAAATACAGAAGAATGGCGTTTTTCTTTTTGAAATATCTCTTTTCATTTTAGAGATATTGACATTTTTCTATTATGCAGTGATGACATCATTTTGTTTGCAACTAAAAATGGTAAGTTACTGAATTCTGTATTTTGAAAGGCCTTTCAAATAAGAGGAAAATATTTTTCATGTCATATGCACTTTAAGTGATAGAGATCTATTCGATCCAAACGGAACCAACATCAAGAATGAATGCTAGAAAGTGCATAAAGACTATAGTACAAAGGCTAACCTGTGGGTTTATTGTTGGCATAATTGGTGAAGAATTTAAGATTTCCACTCGCTCCCTCCCATTCGTGTTTAAATAGCAAGCTTTTTGATTGACGAGCGGGAATGAAATCTGATATTACAAAAACATGGCAGAAAATAGTGTCATTCATTAATTAAATTGTAGTGGTTTTTACTTTAAATGTAAAGAATTAACTAAAGGAACTTCACTTCTGATGAATTTATTAACGCAAAAAAAGGAGAGCAGCAAAGTTAGAGGATAGCACATGTGATCAGGCTTGTTGTATTTAAATATTAGAAGACCAAAAACCTGTCTAGGATGTAATTTAGTTGCACAAACTAAGCTAGTACACCACACTTTATTGTGTTTTTAATTCTTTGCCATTCTTTTTTGAACCAATTGAATCTTGCACATAACTGCTCTTTTGTGAACTTCTTTTTATTAGAGATTTCAACTTGCCATGCAAGCACACTCTAACTCACTTGAAATTTTGTTTTTCTTCGCATTTTCTTTTCCTTTCTTTGTGCCTTGCTAATACTTTCTAATACTTTTGTCATCTCTTTGTCCACCTTCAACGCCATTTTGGATTTTCTATTCCAGAATAACTTACAGCTGATCACAGAACAACCAAAAAACTCATCACAATTTCCCATTCTAGATGGTTTTTCATTTTTCTACCACCAATAACTACCAGTAACACATACCACTATTAACTACCAGCAACTCATACAACCGACAATTAGCAGCAACAAATAACACGGAAATCTATCAGCATATTACACCAACAATTACCAACAGCACATTACCACAATTAACTACCACCAACACATATTAACAACCGACAACTACCAGCAACACAAACCAGACACTGAAATACCAGCAACACATACCACATGCACTGACAACGACCAGCAACACATACATGAGACCACTACTGGAAACACATACCAACGACAACTACCAGCAACACATATTAAAGACACTAAAATGCCAGCAATACATACCATGTGTACTGACAACTACCAGCAACATATACCACTGAAAACTACCAGCAACACATACCACTAACATCTGCTGGCAACACATACCAACGACAACTACTGGAACACATACCAACGACAACTACCAGCAACACATACCACTAACATCTGCTGGCAACACATACCAACGACAACTACCAGCAACACATACCAACGACAACTACCAGCAACACATATCACTAACATCTGCTGGCAACACATACCGAATACCGAAGGCCGCATTGCGGCCATATATCGCGCCGGCAAGGCCACGCTGCCGGACGGCGATACCGTGATCAAAGAAGGCGACGAAGTGTTTTTCATTGCCGCGCGCCAGGACATTCGCGTGTTCATGAGTGAAATGCGCAAACTGGAAGACCCGGTGCGGCGTGTCGTCATCGCCGGCGGCGGCAATATCGGTGTGCGCCTGGCGCATGCCCTCGAACAGACCAATCAGGTCAAGATCATCGAACGCAACCCGAAAAGAGCGAGGGTCATCTCCGAACAGCTCAACAAAGCAATCGTGCTGGTCGGCGACGCTGCCGACGAAGAACTGTTGCTGGAGGAAAACGTCGACAACGTGGACATATTCTGCGCGCTGACCAACGCGGAGGAGGCGAACATCCTGTCGGCGATGCTTGCCAAGCGTCTCGGCGCGAACAAGGTGATGGCCCTTATCAACCGGCCATCGTACGCCGAGCTGGTCGAATCCGGCAGTATCGATATCGCGATCTCGCCGCAACAGGTCACAATCGGTTCGCTGCTCGCGCACGTACGCCGCGGTGATGTCGTCAAAGTGCATTCTCTTCGCCGCGGTGCGGCCGAAGCCATCGAGGCGGTAGCCCACGGCGATGCGAGCGTATCCAACGTTGTCGATCGACGGATCGATGAACTGGAGCTTCCGCGCGGTACCAATATTGTGACTATCGTTCGTGGTGACGAGGTGTTGATGGCCCATCACGACACCGTTATTGAAACCGATGACCACGTCATCCTGTTCATGACCGATCGCCGCAAGATCGACAAGATCGAGGATCTGTTCCAGGTCGTCGATCACCAACAACACCGGTTTCGTGTT
>JAPEIX020166365.1:0-15730 GCA_026122405.2 Zoanthus sansibaricus
TACCCAATAGTTGTGCGAGGTGATTTTTTTTCGGACATTTACCAAGCCATTACAAATATGTCCTATGTTCAACCCTTTGGGGCATGACACCACCAGCTGCAAGTGTGACACCTCCAAAGATGGCGATTCTAATAGGCAAACGGACTGAAATGGATGATGAACTATCAAAATTGGGGTGAAAATCCTTTTGATTTTCACAGAAACATTTAGAAAACCATGTGGAGAAATTGTAGAAAAACCCTTTTCGGTGCATGGATGTTTCCGCAAACCTTCTGGTTTTTGCCTGTAGTTTCAGACTTCAGATCGCCACCCAAAGATGAAAGATGAACCATGTTATGGGATGAAGCAGTGTCTTTTGGCAACATCGTCCACACACGGATGCAAAACAAATGGAGGTTTTCCACTGCCATGCTGGGCGGCATGAGTTTGCCTCATCTTCCTGGAATCGTCCCGAGGAGGGAGCCGGTATACCGGTATTAATTTTATAGATTTACCACAGCTTGCTCAGATCTAGAAAGAAACATTCATTTGCATTACCTGCTGAACCGCAGCGCACAAGGAATTCGATTAATTGCCAGACAACTTCCATGTTGTGCAACCCGAAAAATCGTTGATACCCCAGCTAATATATTCATGACAAAAATAATGGCTTCGCTCGACTCAAAAGAACAGAAGTACAGTGCACACTCCTGCCGCCATTTTGGAAAGACTGAGCAGCCGAACGCTTCAGCCACGTGATTACCCGAACTATGACCTCCGGTCTCTTTGAAGTAAAACCCCGATCACAGGCAGACCACCCTATGTTAATTTAAAAAATTAATTTGAAATTGCTTTCATAAAACGAAGTTCAGAATTCTCTGTAAATTACACGCCGCCTAAATGACATATCATTCCGAATATCTCAATAAAGTTGAACTGAAACGTTAACTGATTCATGTGTGGTATTTTTTTTTTTGCCCTTCTGGGACATTCAAAGCATCTTTTTACAAAATTACTTTTGGCTGGTGGCTTTATAGATTCTGTTCGTTTTATGACCTCCGTTTTATGTAAGCAATTTCAATTTTTTTATTTTTAAATCCACGAACACATAGGGTGGTCTGCCTGTGATTTAAGGTGTTGGATAATCAGACTCATTAAGGCATGATGTGAATGTGAATTGGGAGGAAGTGCTTAACAGCCCGAGTGGCGGCTAAGGATGTGCTTGTTGAGCCTAGGAAGAAGAAGAAGTGGATTTCAGATGAGTAATGGGATCTAAAGAAAGAGAGAAGAGAGATTTATAAAAGGTTATTAGCTGTAGACATACCAATGCAGACCAAGCGAGGTCTCAGAGGGTTCAATATAGAACAAAAGAGAGAGAAGTAATGCGCAGTGTACGAAAGAGGCAAAAGAATCTCTGTGGAGCAATCAGCATGAAAGGCAGAAGAAGCTAATCTAGACAGGATACCAGGGCGCTGTACAAAGTTAGTAAAAACTTTGGAACTAAGGGTAGAGCCACGAGTAATCCGAGCCAAGAGAAGAACATAGATAGGGTTATCATAGATAGAGGTGGGTAGAGCATTTCAAGAGCTGTTGAACAGGGAGATGCCAGCAAAAGAGGTAATCCGATTGAGAAAGGAGGCTTAGACTTAAGTATTGACCCCTTATCTGAGTCAGTGATTAAGATGGCAATAAGTCAAGTGAAAAGCTACAAGGCAGCTAGGCTCCATGTAGTAGCGGAACTGTTGAAGATCTGTGAGGAGTAAAATGCAAGATGTCGATTAAAAAATTGTTTCACAAAATATGTCATGCAGCAAGAAAAAGTAACCAATGAGTGGCTAAAGCAATATCGTAGTGAAGCTTCTTAAGAAAGGGGATTTGATGGACTGCAACAACTGGAGCGGGGTAACCTTACTAGTAGTTGCCTCAAAGATTTTTGCAAGCGGTATCCTTAAAAGGATTCAGGGGCCACTAGAAAGGCTCCTGAGCAAGAACTAGGGAAGTTTTTGTAAAGGAAGGGCCACGACAAATCGGATTTTGGTTTTAAGGTGTTTGGTGGAAGAAGCGCAGGAATAGCAAAAATCATTGTTGGCAAACTTCGTTAACTTTGAAAAGGCCTTCAATTCGGTGTTCAGAGAAGTTCTTTCGAGGATTTTGAATATTATGGTATTCCTGAAAAAATAATGCGTTTTGTTAGGTGCCTGTATGATGTTTTTGAGTGTGCGGTACTGCACAAGTGAAACAAGATTACCTGCTTTCAGGATTACTCTTTGTATTGATCGTTGATTGGCTTATGACAGAGACAACAAGAGGAAGAGACACATGCAGGTCTTAAATGCGTTGGACAGGAGATTTTGGAGGATCTGGACTACGCAGATATTTAGCTGTGACGTCAGATGGTATGGATGATGCGGAGGTGAAGATTGGGAGGCTGGTGCATGAGAAAAGCAAAGAAACGGTAAGGCTGAAAGTAAATGTTATCTTATTATCACTTATTCTCGCGAGTCTTAATTTTCGCGATTTTCGCGATTTTAAAAATATCGCGAAATTAAAGACTCGCTAAAAAAAGGGATCGCGAAAATTAAAAACGCGAAAATTACAACCCAATATAAAAACTTTTATTAAGGTTTTTGTCTGGGCCAGGTTGTACGTTGTCGCGAAACGTAGCTTTCAGAAAATGACGCTTTAATGTTTGCTTGAATAGTATTGTATTTGCAAGTTTCTTGTTGCGTTTGAGGTTTCCATCATGTCAGACCATTATTTGTTGCGTTTTATCCCTTTTGTAACGTTAATAAAATGGAGAAAATATAGGTTGAAAAGGGTACCCGTTATTCAATTCGCGAAAATTAATTACCTTGAAAAACGAGAATTCGTCAAAATCGCGAAATTTAAGACTCGCGAAATATTTCTATTCTAAATTCGCGAAATTAAAGTCGCGCGAAAATAAGTGATAATAAGGTACTCGAAGCCATTGGTCAAATCAACGTTCAGCTTGCGTCAAGAGGGCCTACATCTTTTTGGTTCCGACACTATACGCAGTTTGAATGTTAATTCATTGAAGGCATTCTAGAAACGATTCAGAGATGCAAGCAGCTAACATGGACTGGTGGTGGCTAAAAACCGCCACAAAATAAAAATAAATTTACGATTGTATTTAATTTAATACTATTGTTATTTGGTTTAGTAATTGCGCGTGCCTATATGTACAGAATCTACGTTAATCGGGAATAGAAAGCAGAATGGAATTCTTGCGTAATTCTGGCACAATTTCCCAAAACACATAAATATTGCTGCTTGCAAAATACTTCACTTTAGGAGCACAATAGACCAGACTCTGATTATGTTCCTTGTCTCTGGGATATAATTTCAAACTTAGCTATATCTTTGTGTTAAAACTCGCTTTTCTGATTTGTTTTTAAACTTGGTAATTGCCTATTCTATTTCACAAATTGAGAACTTTATCGGAAAACCTAACTCTTGCATAAATTAGTTGTTGAACAATACACGATAACAAAAAGCAAGAAAAGTCAAAGGGAACAATGTAAGTCAACAGGTACAATACACATTTTCTCATTACTCCGGACACTCCTTAGCAACCAAGCCTTCACTCGTGTTTGAAAACAAAACTGTGGCTTTGGAAAATTCGTAGCCTGCGGCTCTACATATCACTGTGCTTATCATATTATCATTATCAACTGTTGATACATTATCCTTGTCACAATCACAATAGCTATCGTTTATTCTACTCATACCCCTATTGAGAAAAACCAAAGTCTGTTACTATCATTATCAATTATACTTTATCCTTGTCACAATCATTATAACTAGTTCTCCCATTTCTATACGGACAAAAATCATAACATTAACCTCGTCACAATTTTCATACCTATCGTGTACTTATTTCTAACTCTAACTGAAAACCTAACAAGACTTTGTTTATTTTCACCACGTGTTTTGCCTACTCGCTAAACCATTTTCAGGGTTTTTCGTTTAAAAACTAATTATAAAAAGTCATTATTTGGTGGTCGGCGCGCAACTGCACGTATTTAATATATTTTACTCTTATTTACGTTCACTGACAACTATTAGCTTCCAGCGGGTCGGGCCTTTTCTACGTTAACTATTCAAACAATGTCTTGTTCTAACTCTATTGGATTAATTCATAGAGATGAGACGTTTGACCTGTTTAAACAGGTTGGTTTCCTGCGGAATAATTTATCCTTGGTCAATTTATCATTGTTGTCTTTCAACCATTCTCTCTAGGATTCTAATAAAAAGAGTGATTTTCACTTCTATAATCCTAAAATGTAGTTATTAAATTACCAGCAAAACATTGCTTGTAAAGACGTGTTTGCCTCTGTGCCAGCCTATTAGCATCCTCTCTTGTACTGCGCCATCACGTCTGGTCAATGATTTATGATTATGAAATAAAAAAGCTCAGTTAAGTTTTCCGGCATTTGTTTCAAATTAGACATGACGACTACATAAGTAGTTCATCATGATTTTTGGCATACGTTTCGATGTTGACGAGATTACTGAATGGATTTGGTTGAGCTATATAGTGCTTGGTTTGTCCTGTAAAGTGGTACTTATGTAATATAAGCACAGTCCCAAATGAATTGTCATTGGTATGACCATTTGATTTTTTGCACTTTTTCGTTGATATTAAGAGACACAGTTTGTACCAAAATCAATTAATAGACATAAAGCACTTCCTTTAAAATAAGTGTTTACTCTTACAACCCGGTGCTTGCCAATTATCGCCTTGTTAGGTCAGGCTGGACAGGACAACCGACTGCTTTACATTCTGGAAAATTAATGACTTCCAGATAAGGAGCTGTTTATTACAAAGCTATTAGCAGCCACGAAAAAAAATAATCTTCAAGATCCTTGTATCTGAACATATACAAACACTAACCGCTTCGGTATAACTTCGTTACAAGTATATTTGCCAATTTCTTAGTGTTGATTGATTTTTAAATTGTAAACACCCTTGCTCTATATCCCTTTAATTCAATTCCTATATATCATTATTGTTAAGTACCTTATTTGTTTGAATTTTAACATCTTTTTAAGAAGGAAATCTTACGTTCCTTTAATTCTTTCAAGTTCATTTTAAAAGTACTCGCAAGTCAATATGTTTTTTAGTTTATTCTTTTGAGGACAAAATTGCTCTAATGTTGGCAGAAAGGAACGGGGGTGGATCAATAAGCACAAACCAATGCGACCACAGAACTTTAAATGAGGTGTCAAGTACCGGTAAGCTTTAATCATTCTAATAAACTGTTACCGTTAAAAAAACTCTTGTCGAAGAAAACTATTTAAAATATTGTCACTAAGCACTTGCAAACTACGCCTGGTGCCAGAAAGTCAAAGACGGTCTCTTTGTAAGTTATATAAACATACCACTCTTGTGCCAAGTCTAACCAGCACGTCGTCAGTTCTCTGACGCCATTTTTATGTTTTTACTTCACTACTTACTTTCTATCCTTGGTTTATCAGATTTGCGTATTCTAGATTTGTCTTGCAGTTACGTCAGTTGTTCTAGTTTACCATCTGCTTGTACGGCCAAAATCATAAACTCTGTAAATAAGTTATATATCCTTATAAGCACCACCAAACCGTGCTAATACTAGCTCGTATTTACGTCCTCACCTCCAGACTTTCAAAAAAAACTTGGCGCCAACATCTCTTTTGATTTATGGTTTATATGACTTCCTTTATTTTCCTCTTCTGCAAACTCTAACATTATTTACTTAATGACCGCTCACGAGGGAAACAAAACAGATGTTTTATTATATAGTATAAGCAAATAAACCACAATTATTGAGTTTTCCCGCTCTCATACGTGACGCGCGAAAGCAACTTCACCGATTTGTCAACAAATGCACTAGGCTATAGAAATAAAATGTATTTCCTATCAAGCCCTCCCGTCATACAGGCGTGCTAGAGTAGTGATACGATTTCTCTGCCTTCCAGCCACTAAGCGTCAGCTAAGCTCTGTCACCAACTTTGATCGAGTTTGAAGATTTGTATAACTTTGTTTTAGTACGGCTAGCGCTGGTTCCCGAATACCTTCGCTTGCTGGAATCTTGCGATGATTTAGTAATCGGTTAAAGACTTATTCACTTAGCACTACAGAATAGGGGATAAGCAACATTATTGCTCTATTGTTGTTGTTTTTTTAAAGTTGCGGTGCGCGTGATTTAAAAAAACTAATAAGTTTGACTAGGGATTTGTTTTTTGTTTCATTGACTCTAAGTATATATTTAAAATAATTTTAATAAAGGCCTTAATTGCCGCAAAACAATTTCTAAACACTTCAACAGACAATGATTTGAGTATGCACTCGTTATCTAATGCTGTACCTCAGTGTAAAAAAGCAGGTTTTAAACTTTTAACACTTGTTTAAGTTTTGCTCTTTTTTTGCAGTCAGACTTTTGTGTGTAGATCAAGTGGAATGATACTATTCGGATAATATACCCCTAGTGGAGTATCTACTTAGAATACAGGATTTGCCATAGTCCATTAGAAGACTGAAAATTTACATCTCTGTTGACGTTCCAAGTATGGGCTTTAAGGCAACATTGGGAGCGAGCATTACCCTTAATTTTTACCTAAACAAAAGTGAGCCGGAATGTCAGCAGCCATAGACAATTGCTCCAGCCTTTGAGGGTCCAACACGTATTTACTTTTTCTTATCTTCTGTAAAAACCTAAGCTTGTTTGCAGGTCGGTCCGCGGAGCTTCAAAAGTAATCGCATGTTAAAGCTTACGAATCATTTCATTCTAAAACTCACATGATTTCTATTTTTTTATATGATTTTTATTCTAATTTTTTAGCCAGACTGTTTTTTTTTTCCACAAAGATATGAAACTAATGAAAGTTATAGTTTAGTTACACTAAATAAAAAAGTTTTATGGCCTTAAGAATTTTAATCGCCTTCACCATTGCCGTATGAAATTAATTAGACAGTACAGAATACATTTTTTTGCACTGCAGTTCGCATTATACCAAATCTCAAAAGACAACTGAACTTCTGAAAATAGGTTCTTTATATTTTGCTGAGAAAAATGTCGTTTGAATGAATTCTATATGTATATGATATGCCAAAGTCATGCATACACATTTTCTTTATAAGAATCATACTATTTTCCGAAGCTCGGAACTGTTAAAGTTTTGATAACTTGAACCTTAATAATTCTTAAGTAATAGTTTTGAAAAATGGTCCTTGTTTTGTCGAAGCAGTGACACCAAAGTGGTCCAGTGACTGAGCCCTAGAATGATTCTTAAAAAATCTTAAAATTTCTGAAAACTGAGCCTTATTATAAACTGTATTATAAACTGTATTCTTATATAAAAAAGTGTGTATGTCACATTTTACGATATATCTACACAGACTGGTTTCAATTTCAGAAGTTTGCATTTTAAAGGTGATCACAAACGAAATACTGTAAAACACAATTATAGAAGTTGCTTATATTTTACTCAAAGAATGACGGCGTTCGAATGAAGTTTATATAGTAAGAAATACTGTGTTCTCTACACATTAGACTGAAAAATGGCATACAGACGTCCCAATTAAACTGACAATAAGAAGAACACAGATCGTAAAAAGTAGCGCAATTTTTGTTTTCAAAAAAAACTTCCAATTTCCCCATCTATCTTTGATCAGGCACATCGATTGCCTGAACGTCTTTTGGTTTAAAATATTCAAATGATAAATCCATTAGAGTGCAGGAATTCTTCGCAGTCAATTAAAATAAATGCTTTAATTAAACCTATTCGATCGAGTTGCTGGATTGAAATGCATTGCTCATGTTTGCAATTTCCAAATCTTCTAAACAAATAGAAAAACTTTTATTAAGAATTTACAGCTCGACAAAACTTCCAGCAGTGCGTTACAGAGAAAGAAAGCCCGATAGAGCATCTATGTGTCTAGTTCAGGTAGATTTAAGAGGTAATGCAGCCCCAAAGCAATAATTAACGGCCTGCTTTTATTACTGCAAGTTAGTTACTGGCAGGCATGTGTATGTTAGCTTCAGTCCAACACCAAAATTATAATAAGCCGGCCATTATCTCTCATCCGGGCCAAAAACTTGGGAATTTCAATGGTTTAATAGACAGATAGTTTTAAAGCTTCGTCCAACTTGGTTAAGATTTTATGTTCTGTCGAACACCGAAATTAATAAGCCGACCATTACATCTATTCAAAAACTCGGAAATTCAAATGGCTCAATAGACAAATAGTTTTAAAGCTGAGTCCAACTTGATTAAAATTTTAAGTTAAGAATTGCAAGAAAGCTTACATAATACCGATAAACTTCAAGGTAAGAAAGCAAGGTGTACCAAAAGTGGAAGTTATTTGGTATGTTTGAAATAAGATTAATAAAACCAAAGGCATTCTATGTATGCTGGAGCAAAGATGAAACCATGGAGCTCTCATTTAACCTTGAGGTAAAATAAGGTTAACATTTGTGTCTATGATGTTCTAGGCAGATTTCATCTCCTATTTCAATGCCCAACGTATTCATCTGATTACAAATCTTGATTAAGCAGCAAAACAATAACAGAATAATAATAAAAAAAATCCAAATAACTGCAGTTGGTTATTGATGTGTTTGCCGTAAAAGTGAACACTTAAACTCATCTCCTATTTCAAGGTCAAAAGTTTTTATCTGCTCACAAATCTTTTTTAAGCATCAAAAAATAATGCAAAAATATTTATTCAAATAAAAGCCAAAATACTGCAGAAAACTGCTAACTCGTACATGAGACAGATAATCCTATGTTTTAAGAACATTTTTCCGAGTCATGGATTAATTATGAGTTAAGAGCGATGATTATCCTTTTGTTACACGTCTTCTGCACATTTCCCCTGCCAAACACCCATAGATCACGTGGTATATTCCAAATTTTAATTCGCCATCAAATAAGGACTTGACGATCTTAAAACGATTGGGTTCCGAACATTCTATTTTATACACGTGACTTTATGATCCGGCACCACAACAGCGGCTCAGTAAAAGCTCCGCGCGCTACAAATGACCGGTGTGGGTGTTCTTTGTAAAAAAAATTGTCTTTCACTATGTTGTTACTCCTCCGTGAAAACTTTTTAGAAGAAAAACAATAGAAAAACAACAGAATACTTTGATCATATGAGAGACTCTAGAAAATGAACACCACAGAATCGTTAAGAACTTGGGCGGTGATGCCGCCTTTTTTGTTGTTACCCTGAAACCTAAATAATTTGTTGAATCCATCGACTTCCTGTATTTCGTCACGCCGACTCCAGTTGTCTGGCCTTGGACTTAAGAACCAAGCTAAGCAATAAATCATTAATGTCTTGCTGTTGTCGTTCCGAAACTGAGGAATGAACAATGAAATCCGGCGACATGTCTGTATTAGTCTAAATAAACTTTTTAATGAAATATCAAAACAGAAGAAATACTTATTAGTATAAACCTACTAGGGTGTAACATGCATCCTGCATTCTGATTGGCTACTCTACTAAAGGTCTGTTTATGATAGCGTACTAGTAGAGAAAAGATGGCTGATCAAAATAGTAATGAACCCCGTGTTGTTATAATATCAGAGGATTTATGGATAATTTAATTTGTACACCCTTTTTCAGAGACCGATTAGTAGGTTATTAATAAAACCATTAGACCTCTCTGTCTCACGGACTACGAATTTGAAAAGCCTATAACGCCTGCGGCCTCATGGGCTATTGACTAGTAGTCTATTCGTCCTCGAGCTCTAATTGTTAAATAGACTTATGACCGATTTTACTCCTCTTACAAACTATTTATTGAGCAAGTTTGTTTTCTTTCTTCATTTGCAATGTTGAAATGACATCCCTTGTGACTGTTTGATAACTAAGTAAACTTTTAAAGTTAAACCTCCAATTAGGAAAAAGCTATTGTGATCAGACACCGTAGTGACATTTAGCTTAACTTGAAGCTCGATATTATGTAGTACTGACTTATGGCTTGACACAGTTTGGGTTTGTTTGGGAAATGCATAATAGCATTGTGAAAGACGTTTTAATCTTGCATAAAACTTAAAATAGCCTACAAAGTAGGAACTCAGTATTAACTATTGAACAGTTTTACGACAACTAAAAACTTTTAGATCTCAGCGTTAATTGTTTGATTTAGATATAACTATTAGTATATTACTAAGTTCAAAGCAATTCAGTGAGATCAGTTAGTCACAAATTTCCTTTAGAAGAACTAGCAAGAAAAATTTCATTGTCTGTGGATGCGTACATGATAAGCCCGCAAGGCTTTAAGCATTCAGAGAACCTGCTGTTACTTTTTCTCAAGAAACGTTTTCGCGATTCCAAGTAAGCTAACCAAATCTGATTGTTTTCACAGATACTTTAGCAATAGTTTTATGGTATAACAAGAATTTGGTATATAAGACTGACATGGAAGCTTAAAGATGAGTGCCTTGAGTCCTTATATCAATTATCACGGTTTTTTTTTTTTAGTCTTTTTAAGAGCTTTGAAAGTTGACTTGTCTGGTTTGTTTTAATCGTAACATAATGATAGTTGTAAGCTAATCAGTCCCGCTGTCTATCAGAATGTCCGAAGGGTGATTTATGATTTAGAGTAGTTAGTGGAGTCAGAGCTCTTCAGTATATGGGGTTCAAGCAGGGCTAGAAAGATCGGACAATATAACTGCATGTATAGGTCAACGTCAGAACACTAATCCAAAAAATCTTTTTAGTTTTATTTTTCAAAACTTTATTGACATTGGACTATTCGCTTCTTGTTCCGCCAATAATATGAATAGCTTTATACAAAAACAACACACCGGGTGAATGTCATTATGGCAAGAGAAATACTTGAACTGGAGTGGCTTGCTCGATTTTTTTAGAAATGGCGCCAAAAGAAACATACCGCCTGTGTTCTCCGCAAGTACAAACATATGATTATGATATTGCTACGGCTAACGAACGTTCATTCTGGAACAAAAGTCATTAGCGTAAATTTCGTCATAATACCTCAGAAGAGCTTTATCCCATTGTTTCTGACCTCACAGCCGGATAAGCTCTTCAACTCGTCATCATAACGATTTATACAATGTTCAAGAACTTTAGTTCAAAAACAACAATATATGAAAACATTTTATGAAAACAGCTAGTGGTTGAGTGGTGTATAAAGTTTGAACACTTTAAAAAGATAAAGCGGTTTCTGGTCGTTATCTGGTCTCGAAAATGTGTCGTTTTGTGATAAACAGAATGAGAACCGGTTTAGATTCCTAGTTTTGACTTTGATGGATTAGAGTTGCTCCTCTAAAGACTGTGGTCAAGGAAAATGAAGATTATATTTCTATCTATGGTTTTAAGTATAATACTTTTGTCTACCACCTCTGAATAACTCCGTCTCCAAATAATTTTATGATATCTGCTTCAAAGAACACCGCCCAAATTTAGGGTTGCACGAAAAATTTTTGCTTTTGGTTTTCGGTCAGATTATTAAACACTTATGAATGGATTACTCCACTGTTTTGCTTATAGAATGACTTACGAGTTTCCTCGACTGTAAAGCAATTAACAGGCACACATTTATTAAACCAATTGTCATCAGTAAAAGCTACCGTAATCCTCTACAATTACTGTTATCGATCATCTCATTAGAAACTCGCTACAGGAAAGAGTTGAGGTATAAAAGCTGACATTATTACAGCATCCCTCTTGTATCGCATCATTGGTTTCTGATGATTGGTTAGAAACAACTGAGTTAGGCGAAAAACTTACCAGTGGTTGATCAAATCATTCAAAAGATTCATCGCGGTAGACTTGTTAAGGAGAAAATTTCAAGAAGAGTAAACGATATGGAGGCCAGAGCAATTTTTCTGGTCTGCTTTTTCGTGTTTGTTGAGTAAGTAAAAGAAATTTATGAAATTTTAAAGTTTTCATTATGTCAATTTTTCTAATTACACCTAACTTGTAAGATGTAAGCAGCATCGAGTATAATACAGCCCAGTATTATGGTATTTAGCACGTAATATTTAAAACATTTTTCTTGGTTAGCTATAGACTTAACAGTTTTTTGCGTAAATTTCCGAGACTTTGAAAATATGTATGACAATTTTTGTCATCGCGTCCAAAGTAGAAAGCTGGACAAACAACAAGCAAATCGAAACTACGATTCTATTAGGCTTTCATTTTATTCTTGATTAACAAGAACTTGTTTGTCACAATTATACAGGAAGAATAAAATCAGTTTTCATTTGTATAAGAGACTGGAGCACTGACATTCCATGATCAAAGTTTTGTTTCTCATTTTGCCTTTACTTAGGCATTTTACCCCGTCGGAATGCAAAGGACATCGCCGAAAATTTATTCGAACGACAGGTACGTCTGCATGAGCAATGTTTTGTAATATATCATCTACTTATGGGAGAAAAACGAGCCAATCTAAATAAAATTTGAAAGTTAGAAAATGTTGCAATTAAAATACAAATAAAATTTTGTTTTATTTTATATATAGTAATGGAATGTGTCCAAAATAGACAGGCTTTGTGTAAACACTACGGAGAAAAATGAGTCCTATCTCATGATTCTTGAATTCGCTTGACGCACACTAGGAAAAAGTCAACATTCGAATTGCCGTCAATAGGTTGGGTATCTCGAAGTAAGACGTATTATTTTGGTCAATATGTAAAGCGAAAACTCATTTGATGGGAAGAAAATAGAATACTGCTTCTCTTAAACATTGTTTATAAAACCACTCGCTAAGTAAAGCTATCTATATAGCAAATAGCCATTAATTTAGATTGCCGGTAGCTCATTTGTGCCTATGAGAAGATTTGCCGTCTGGATGGCTGCCTCAATAATACTTTCTCGATTCATTAACAGAGCTCTATAGGTGAAGAGGGGTAAGCATTACAAGGTCGCGAGTTTACCCTAGGTTAATGAAACTGGAAATTCTTGTGACCCCTATTGTTCTTAAACATGCAAGCTTTGTCTAGAAAGAAGAAAAACTGAAATAATGTTTCTTGTAAGTAACAATTGATAGTTGGACGAAACATGCACATTACTTGTTTCGTCTAAGAAATTTTAAAAATGGAAAATCATTTTTTTCAAAATTCAATTTTCCAATGCAAATATCAATGAAAATCTCAAATGTAGCGATGAACTCTCACACAATACTAACATTCCCAAGGGTCTAGCTTATGAGAAAGTTGAACTTTACGTCTTTTCAAACTAGATTAGGAAGAAAATGTTTGATTTTTGTTTCTGTTTTGTTGTTTCGTTTATTACATTAACACCTTAGGTGCTAAAAGACACACTCGTTAGGCGTCAAACACAACCCACATTCCAAACACGCGAAAGCTGCTTTTCCTATATAAATCACTTTCTTCAGCTAGCAAATCTTCCGTTTTTCTTTTTAACAAGAGTTTTCCTTATCCTAAAAAGTAAAAATAGTGACGTTTGTATGTGCAAAGTCACTTCTAAGTTACCTTGAATGTTACTCATTTAAATAATGCATTGAAATAAAATTCAGCCAGGATGGCGCGTACACGTGCCGAAATCACAAATGATTTGTCTTTTCAACTGAAAAGTAACCACGGACGGAAATAACTATTTCATTTCTCTTTTGCTAATGACAGCATATAGAACACGAAAAAACTGGGTAGCATATAATTGCTGTTATAAATTCCTGATTTTCGCACTTTCAGCTGTAATCTTAATCTTTTATATGCATAAATGTTTGCAAAAAGGATTTTAGTTTTAAAATTCAGTATGTAAATAAAAGTTGTTTATTATGTATAAAACTTGCACGAACAAATTTTTATCCAAACAGTGAAACTATATTTAACAGTTATCACATGATAAATGATTGATGTTTTTCCTTTCGCTCTAAATTTAAACGGAAGAATAGTTTCACTTGAGCTTCTTTGACTCTCCACTGGATAACTTTTTAGGTTAGGTTAGGTTAAGATTTTTAAAAAATCCAAAGCCTGAATTACGCACAAAGCTTAATTTGTTATCTAAACACTAATCAGTTACTCATAAATGTAGAATTGCTACTAAGAGCTTTGTTTTAAATCTGAATTCATGTCCACCGGTTTAAAACATTGACTCTAGCTTTTTATTTTTATTATTTCTTCATAAATGTTTTGTATTTAAAGTGTAAGAAAGTGCCGAAAACTCTTCATTTTAATTTCTCTTGCTCACACCACAGCTCTTCCCTCACTCGACGCTGGCTCAATTACTGCTGTCAATTTTACAAACTTAGGGAAGCAGAAATGCAATGGGAAACCGTTAGTGCTAAATGGCTATGGTGCCGGTGCAGTACGATCGCCGGGTTATTCTCGTCGATATAAAGCAAACTTGGATTGCCTGTGGAAAATTGTTGTTCCTAATGGTTTCAATATACGCATCAGATTCCGTCCCCCTTTCCATATCGAGGACTCAAGTGGCTGCTCTCGAGACTACTTGATGCTCTCCAACTCCAATCGTTTCCGAAACCCTCTTATATTCTGTGGGAAAAGACGTCCACGGTCTCTAGTTATTCCTAACAACAAAGTCTGGATAAGATTTCATTCTGATGCACGTGGAACTGGCAGAGGGTTTCAACTGTCTTATCGCGCTGAAGGTAAGTTCTGCTCTGCATAGCATAGTAACAATATTACATACAAATTTTAATACGGGCCAGGCGCGTACGCAGGGGGGTGCATCAGGTGCATGTGCACCCCCCCTCCCCCACCTGATAAAAAGGTCTGCTCAGTCAGATCAGATACTGCAAGATATAAAGAACAATCAAAAAGGGATGAAATAAAAGAAAGTGGACAGCCGTTCAGGTCGGGACTACAAATTATATAGTAGATATTTTTCGACTTTTTCTTGTTTTCTTATCCATACTGTTGTTTTTAAAAAATAAATAAATAGATCAGCGGAATCAAATCAAGTGTTTCGAAACAATTTCGTAGTTATCACGTGCGTTCAGAAGATTAGTGTCACGTGTCATAAGCACGCGCAATTCACAGGTACGCTCAAGCTTAAAGTGCACCCTCCTGCAGGAAAAGCTGCGTACGCGCCTGCGGGCTACAAGTAGTGCTTCCTTTGAACAAAGGAAAGGAATTTCTATGTGAAGCAGTTTCAGTATCATCAGCTATATTTAAATGATAACATGCTTCCTAGCAAAAGGTACAGAATTGTTTATGTAACCATTAAGGATCTCCTCTAATTAACCTTTGGTTCAAAATCACTGGCTTGGACCAGAATAAAGGAAATATTTTAGAAAAAAGTATGATAAAACGATTAACTATTTTAAAGTACACTGCTTCAAAACTATGGCAATGTGCGGATTGAAAACCTGCAAGGGGTCATCAAGGAGCAAATGCGTGTTACTAAAATAAGCACTAAGGCCAGGTTTGTAGCTGGTATTACCTCTTCAATCTGTACTACATAATGGTGAGCCTAAATGTTTGTAACCATAGACTAACACGGCTAGATGAACATCTTATGAGCAGCTGTTTCGGCCTATATATTTGTTCTATTTTTACCTCTATGGGAACAGTCGGTAATTCCAAACTGCAAAACACTTTTGGATATTAGGGTGGTGGGGGGGATTGCCTTCGCTTTCAGTAAAGAATATTCGACGGGAAAAAACTTTTACTTTTCTTATTGTTAAACTGAGGCTAAACGGACTCGCTTCAGCGTACATTCATAAACCAACGGAAATTGACAGCAGTTCAGTTTTAAAGCGATGGGATGCCTCTGGCCACAGACGGA